>JBBBDQ010001010.1:1640000-1885000 GCA_037127315.1 Ascarosepion bandense
CCTAGAATACACTTGTTCACGTCAATTTATAATTATATTTTGCAAGTCACTGATCCAGAAAAAAAACACACCTATTGTATTGGTAATTCATTCAAATAAATATAAGAAGAAATTCTACTATTCTGTAACGCAACCCATGATAGATAAGACCATCGCCTTTGCCCAAGAACAAATAAAAATAAACACAAACAAAATAAAACATTAAACACCGCCGTGAATCCCTATTATTTGATTGTAAAGATGCAAGTCTAAAGAAAGGATGAATCAAAATTACTTTTACAAACTCTGGAGGCGGGTTCCTCACACCAAAACTGGGACAAATTTTAGATAAATTCCTTGAAAGATGTATAGGTAAAAAAGAACATGTTCCATAGGCTGCACTTTTTCCCAGCCTGTATGTATCCATTGCCATTTTATGTTTTTCAGTGGTTTACTGGTAGAATGACTTTTTTGGTAAGCAAATTCTTTGTCCTAAAGTGCTCGATATCGTGATAGAGATAGAACGTTAATAAAATTAATGTAAAGAAGTTTATCACTTAACTAAGCAGTCAGTTAGTCAGTCAGTTACGTGCTATACGTGGTACAAGCTTGGGCGATCATGTATAGAAAGAGACATGACTGATTGGGCAGAAGATTAGGCCGCAGTAGGTTGCCATTGCTTTTTGCAGTAGAATGGTTGCCGACTAAGGCTATAGAACTCAGTCTGTTCTATTATTTAACACATAACTGGCGGGAAGAGACGGATTAATACAGTTCCCAAGGGTATTTGTGGGTAAGTGAATGCAGGGAATTCAAATGGAATTCGAACTCGACACACCGATTTCTCGTTCCGAGTCGATATCCACTGCACTACAACGCACATCCGAACTAAGCAGAGCTACGCCAAATACAAATTTTCATAGAGACATTATTGTGATGTTTTTACTCTTCAAGAGATTTGTTTCTACTGCTGCTGTTTCCCGATTTTTTTTATTTATATGGATGTGCGTTGTGGTACAGTGGATATCGGATCGGAATGAGAAACCGGGGAGCCGAGTTCGAATTCCAGTTGAATCCATTGTATTCACTTACGCGCAAATACCCTTGGGAAAGGTATTAATCCGTCTCTTCCTTTCAGTTATGGGTTAAATAGCAGGACAGACTGGGTTCTATAACATTGGTCGGCAACCAGTCTACCGCAGAAAGCAATGGCAACCTACTGCGGAATAATCTTCTGCCCAGTCAGTCATGTCTCTTTCGAGACATGATCGCCCAAGCGTGTATCAGGTATGGCACTTAACTAACTGATTGTTATGGAGCTTGGTGTAACTTAATATCTTTAAATGTAAGTGATTTTACAGATGGCTAACCCTGGAAGACTAACCATCGATTAAACCATAGATATATCATACCCGATTTTGAAAATATCTAAAAAATATTAAATATAAATATATATTTGTAATATTTTACATGCAGGCACTTCAAATTTTGTACTTTGAGTTAACATTAATAGGAACTGAAAAATATATTATTCAGATAAGAAAACCAGGTACTGAAAATTGTAATAAAATTGTAATTAAAATGGCGTCATTTGAGCTGGGTACTAAAGAGCCATGGTTAGTGTTCTCGGGTTAATTGCTTTTTATTGCCTTTTTGTAGTTTTGGCCTCTTTTTTTTAATTTATATATATTTTATATTTTAGTTTTTTTTTATCTGTTTGTGGTCTTAATATACTTAAACTTTTAATATTGTTATAAAAATATATTTAAATGTTTATTATTGTTATTAAAATGCAATGACCTAACTATATTAGATTTAAACCCTATATATATATATATATATATATATATATATATATATATATATATAATGTATGTATTGGGCGTGTTTATATGCGCTAAAAATCCCGCATTTTAACACTGGACGCTGGTGGCCTAGGGGTAGAATCGCCGACTGACACCAGTTTGGTCGAGTTTCAATCCTGAGTTATGTGGCGACCGAAGTCTAAAACGTACAGATGAGCTGTAATACTGCGAAACAGATCTGTCTGCGGATGGCTATAGTATATACATAGTTATTTTAATAACAATAGTAAAAATTTAAATATATTTTAATAAAAATATTAAAATTTTAAGTATATTAAGACCACAAATAGATAAAAAAACTAAAATATAAATTTTAAAATTAAAATATAATAAAATGTAAGGCGATGAAATCAAAAGGCGTAATTCATTATTAAAAACAGAGGAAAGAGAGAATGAAAGAAAGGGGTAAAGTGCCCTCATATGCATATTTATTAATTCACATAACTTTGTATATATATATATATATATATATATATATATGACACACATTTTCGTAACAAAAATAATCGGGCCAGTAGAAGTATATATATATATATATATATATATATATATATATATATATATATATATATTATAAACTAGTATATATTAAATATATATATATATATATATATATATATATATATATACTGTTTGATTATAAACAGAATATCTACTTAAATACAAGTATCGATCAAAAATAATTTTCAAAAAATAATTTCAAATTATTGTTTGTTAAAACTATTTCGTTAATCTTCGTTAATTTCCATAACATGTTTACATTTGATGACTTTACGATACATTTTCAGTGCAGATATGGTTATTACGATGAATCGAAAATTGTGTTATATAGGTTTGTTTCGATTTCGTTTAGAGTGTTGTTTATTCGAGAGGTCTAAGACGCTCCAGATCATTTAGTGGCTTCCCCTCTGTGGATAAGTTCGCAGGTTCGAATCCTGCCGAATGACACACATTTTCGTAACAAAAACTGATCGTAAATAATCAGTCCGGTAGAAATATATATATATATATATATATATATATATATTCTGTTTCATTTTAAGCAGAATATCTGCTTAAATACGATATCGATCAAAAGTAATGTTCAAACAAATAATTTCAAACATTATATATATATATATATATATATATATATATATATATATATAAAGATTAGTACAAATATAAAATTTTTCACTTAGCTTAATGATGTTATATTTCAGAGTTTCGTAGACGAACCTTTGAGCAATCCTTCGGTCCGCACGTCAGGAGGTAGCAGCAAATGTCTGCCGAATTTTCTCGTTTTTGTTATTTTTTATATTAACTTAAGAAACAAATGAAGCGCAATTTATTGGCGAATTTTGAGTTTGTTCTTTCTTGTTAGTATGTGCGTGTATGACTGTGTTTATGTGTGTAATTATTTCCCTGTGTGTCTGAGCTCTCTCATGGATCTGCTCGTCTAATTGTGTGTGTGTGTGTGTGTGTGTGTGTGCGCGCGTGCTCGCCTATTTATTTTGCGAGTGTACGTGTTTGTATATGCACATGCGTAGAATATCGCTGTTATTTCTTTTTTTTGAGTGGGGATAATTTTTTTGTCTCATACATTCTTATTATACCTTTTCTTTCGTCGCTCTACATTTCGGTTCTTAGTGTCAAAAGAGAATGTAACAATGTTATTTCCGGTGTCTGAGACGGTGCAGATATCTAGGCTAATTATTCTGGATTATTTTGCATTATTCTGCAGATTTCTAATGTTTTTCAAAATATAGGTGTATTCTGCTTTTTTTATTCTCTGTTTAGATACTTGTTTATAATTTAAATATATATATATATATATATATATATATATATATATATATATATATATGTTTGAAAATAAATTGGATGCCTTTATAAATCCATTCGTAATAGTTTATATCGTGGCATGCAATTTAATTTAATTAGAATACTCTGTTAAATTCTAACATTGACTTACCATTGTATTACTATCCCCTGTGCAATTAACCTTAAAAATTACAAGGGTACTATCTATATCTTCATACTGGATACATGTGTGTTAATTCTTTCTCCCTTTTGTATATACTACCGGCCATAATTATTAGGTAACCCAAGTTTTTTTAAAAGAAATGATGTATTTCATACTATTTTTAGTATATATTTCCAAATGAAAATAGAACAGTTCTTTTGTTATTGATCTTTTGAAAAACTTTCCAAGGCAAGGAAGCAAGGATGAACTCGCCCGAATCACCCTAAATTTTCTTCATTCTTTCATTGATAAAACTGTAATATAGGTAAATATTGCATATTTATAAATTCATTTGATGCACATGTTATTGTGCAGTATAAACAAAAGAACCATTCTATTTTCTTTTACAATTATACACTGTGCACTAAATACTAAAAAATAGTATGAAATACATCATTATTTTAAACACTGTTGTAGTCTAATAATTATGCCTGGTAGTGTATATATATATATATATATATATATATATAAATCATCAGAATAACTCTGCCTAACTTCTTTCGTAAATCTGAGTCTCTGGTGTGTGATATGCATATAACCACTTTCATAATTTCTGTTGTCATTTCAACCTAAATTCCTACAAAGCATGTGGACCTGATGGCATCCTTATAACAAGCATTAATAGGTGTGCTTCCGAGCTGGCTCCTGTTATCTCTAAACTGTAGAATAAATGCTTCGCTGTCTCCTGCTTTTCTGTCTACTGGAAATCGTCATCGGTTGTTCCAGGTAATAAAAAGCAATAAAAAGCAATTAACCGCCTGCAAAAACTGCTGCACATAAAAATGGTGTCAACACAACAAAAAGCAATAAAATAAAAAGCAATTTTATTTTTGGTGAAACGTTCGACCCTTTCAACAAATAAAAAGCAATTTTTTTATATTTGTTGAGCCGTGCGACCCTTCCAAATATCGGTCTAATTTTAGCAAATTCCCAGAGACCCTAATTAATGCTTAATTGATTTATCATCTCTTATCGTATGGCTTTTTTTTTCAATCAAGAAATATGGATGCCATTTATTCAGGTCAACTCCTGATGTACTGATGGTAATTGTAGAAAGAGTCATACTCTACGTAAAGCCACTGGAGATCGAGCTTCAGCATTGGGCATCTTGGAAGACTTCGTCAGGGTTTGGCATTCAGGTTTTCTCGACAAGCTGAAATGCTACGGTGCCTCAGAACATAAGTTTTGAGATGACCCTGTCCTTCTTATGAAATCGTGAAATGAATGTTACCCTGAATAGCCACACATCTAGATCATGTTGTGCTAACGAGGGTCTTTCCAAGGGCTCAGGACTTGGTCCTACTCTATTTTTAAATTTTCATTAATGACCTTCCGAATGACATCAGATCTCAACTTGGTATCTACGTTGATGACACAAAATTTACTCCAGTCTCGATAGTAAATCTTGACAGTCAGACAAGGTCAAAATAGCAGTCAATATCCAAAACGACCTAAAGTCTGAGGCAAAAGATGATAACTTTCAGGAAAGTGACTCGTACCGCCCTCTCATGCTCACAGGCTCAGCCAACATAAAGTGGAAAACATATATTGCAACCAATGCTAAATCAGCTGCTGAGAATGTCGTTTCACTGTGTCTTTCGAGACATAATCGATCTTGCATATCTATTAGTTTGTCCCAAAAGTTCGTAAACACTTGCAAAATGGGTCTATCTGGTCCAGCGCAATCGAGACAAGCGATGGGTTCAGAAAGGGCAAGAGACACCGTCGGTTCCAAAACAAGATCGATTCAGCAAGAAACTCATGTTGTGCGTTTGGTGGAACTTTAAAGGAATCGTGCATTTTGAGTTGGTCCCGAACATTCGTGCCATCAGTGCCGAACTTTACTGTCAGAAACTTGAGCGGGTCTACGAAAAGTTGAAACAAAAGTACCCGGCTCTGATCAACCAAAAGCGCGCTTTGATGCAGCAGGACAATGCCAATGCCACACACTGCCAGGAGGACCAAAGACAAGTTTGAAGAGCTGGACGGCGTTGAAGTTCTGTCACATCCAGCCTACAGTCCTGACTGTGCTCCATCAGATTACCGTCTTTTCCGCTCAACGCAACACTTTCTGAAGAGCCGACGATTCAACAGGTTTGATGAAGTCGAGTAAGCGTGTCAAGAATTCTTTAATTCGAAGCCGGCTGAATGGTACTTTGACCAGATCCAAAAACTTGCAGATCGATGTCAGAAAGTCATAGAAAATGGTGGTCTTTATTTTGAGCAATAATGTTTGTTGTTTTTGAGAGTAAAATCTCAATTTTTTGCAAGTGATTTCTGGTAACTTTAGATAACTTGGCGAGTAAAATTTCAATTTTTTTCAAGTGTTTACGAACTTTTGGGACAACCTAATATATGTCTAGCATTTGGCCATGCTTAGAATATTGCTGCAATATATGGTCAGGTGCACCTGCTATTTAACGTGAGGTCCTTAATAACATCTAAAAGACAATCAGTAATATTATTGGTCCATATCTGGCGACTCACTTTCAGTCACTTACCTACCACCGTAAGGTTGTCTTTTGTACCTTTCTCATAAATACCTTCATGGTATTTGTTAGGATGAGTTCATCGCTATCGCACTGAAGACGTGTTTACTTAAGTGCAGAACTAGACTGACGTCTAGATTTCGTCATTTTACAGTTGAACTGGCAAGATGGACCCGTAAACACAATGCTAAAAGTTGCTTCTCTCGCAATTCTCGCTTCTAAAACCCTCTTCCGTATTCAAGCTTCCCAGTCACCTTTAATCTGCAAAAAATTAATCGCAATCTCGGTAGCAACCTGTTGATACGATCATATTATATACGCATCGCTCATTCGATAATGAATTGGAGCACCTAGCTATTGGGCGTGTTTATACGCGCTAAATGCCTGCCTCCTTCTACAGGACGCTCGTGGCCTAGGGGGAAAATCGCCGACTGACGTCGATTCGGTCGAGTTTCAATCCTGGGTTAGGAAGCGAACGGAGTCTAAGCCGTACTGATGAGCTGTAATACAGCGAAACAGATCTGTCTGCTGATGACTATATATATACCTTAGATATATGTGTGTCAATTCTATCTATGTGTATAAATACTGTATGTGCATTGATATTATATATATATATATATATATACATACAGTACTGTGCAAAAGTATTAGGACAAGAACTATTTTATCTTTTATGAGGCATCAAAAAAAAAATGTTTAAAATCACCCCTGTCCTAACACTTTAGCACATTGCCGGTAGAGTGCAAAATTATTAGGGCAGGGGTGATTTTCCTAAAAGCCTCACTGAAATTCAAATACAGGATGAAAAGCAAAGTAAATTGTCAATAAATGTTGATTATTTTAAATTAGGTGTAAGAGGAATGTATTAAAAAGAAGTTATATTTAATTTTTCCTATTTTCTGTTAAACAACTTATTTTGAAAAAACTCTATTGAACATCTATGAGATATTTTTGATTAAAAAAATGATAAATCTAATGTTGCTTGGCAAGACACACTTTGGGAACAAATACAAGCTGCTTGGCAGGAGATACCATTAGATACATTGAAGAAGCTTGTGATGTCAATGCCTGACAGAATGAAGGTTGTGATCAAAGCAAAAGGCTATTATACTAAATATAAAATTTATTTTGTAAAAAGTATTTTTTTCTTTTTAAAGCATTTGTTGATTAAGTCAAATAAAATTACTTTAATTAAATTGTTTATTTTCTGTCAATATGCCTCATAAAAGATGAAATAGTTCTTGTCCTAATACTTTTGCACAGTACTGTATATATACTAGGTGCGATTGGTAAATTGTCGCAATTATTTTGATGCCTCATAAAAGATAAAATAGTTCTTGTCCTAATACTTTGCACAGTACTGGATATTTACTATGTGCGATTGGTAAATTGTCGCAATTATTTTGGTGCCTCATAAAAGATAAAATAGTTCTTGTTCTAATATTTTTGCACAGTACTGTATATAACGTTTAAGCAATAAATTAAAATATGTCGGATGAATAAATGAAAATTTAATTCCTGAAGATTGTCTTTGTTTATGTTAGTATACAAAACTAAGCAAAGATTTATATTGTTAGAATCAAGAAAAGACCGTGTTCAATAACACTCTGCCGTCTTTGCTTTGGATAATAGGATACTTGTGTCCGGGATTTGAAAGCACGTCGACCTAATGACAAATTCTGTCGGCCAACGCACAGTTTCTAATAAAATTTCTCGAATATTTCGTAGATCTGGTAGAAGGAAATAAACAAATATACTTTTTAATAAATAAATAAGAACTGAGAATCTACGAAAATATGAGTATCCATTAAAATTAATGATTCAGCAATAAATTAAAATATACCGGATTATAAAGGAAATTTCCAATCCTTAAATACACATTTTTAAACACGTTAAAAAGAAGTCAATACAAAAAAAAAGCAATTAACTACCTGCAGATACTTCAGCACTCTCAAAAAAGAGGTCAACACTACAAAAGGCAATAAAAAGCAATTAACCCCAGAACACTAACCATGGCTCTTTAGTACCCAGCGCAAATGACGCCATTTTAATTTCAGTTTAATTATAATTTTCAGTACCTGATTTTCTTACCTAAATAATATATTTTCAATTCCTATTAATGTTAACTCAAACAGCAAATTTTGAAGTACCCGCATGTAAAATCTTTCAAATAAAGATTTATATTTAATATTTTTTTGATATTTTCAAAATCGGGTATGATATACCGATGGTTTAATCGATGGTTAGTGTTCCCGGGTTACCGATTTGTAAAATCATTTACATTTAAAGAAGCTCCATATAATATATATATATATATATATATATATATATATATATATATAAGCTATGCGTCTGGGGAAGCTAGGATTTTACACTTGAGCAAACCCCATTAAATCAATGAGATAAAAATGATAGAAGCAAACAAATAAGGATTTATTGGATGTAAAAATGACTGGAAACCCCATGATTCGAAAGAGCGAACGTCTTTTATGCTGTCATTTTCAATATATAGAATTTTCTTAAAAAAGTATGAAAGAACAAGGTATATATATATTTACTTTGGTTGCAGTTTGTTTCGCCGAAATTGGAAAAAAAAAAGCAAAAAACAACAACAACAAAAAAAAACAAAGGTAAAAATTAAACAATCAATATGCTAGCACTAATTCAAACATCAATATACAAAAAATGTTTATATGTATGTTAAGAATTCTTCTAAAAATGCATTTCCTCTGATGTGTCTCGAAGCAATAGGCAAATTCATTAAACAAATCAATGGTGATACTCATTCATGCCTAGAGCGTGTAAAAAGCTGCCAGTGAACTTTTGAAAATATATGTATATATATATATATATATATATATATATATATATATGTGTGTGTGTGTGTGTGTGTGTGTGCGTGTGTGTGTGTCTGTGTGTGTGTGTGTGTGTGTGTGTGTGTGCAAATGTAAAAACAAAAGATGGATGAATATATAAACAAAAACATTTTTAATCATTTATGTTTTTGATTAAGACAAGTGTCTATTAGACGCGTTTTAAGAATAAAGACATGAACATCTGGAAAAGTCTGTTGTTATCAGATGATATTATTTTTATATTTTTGCATGTTTATTTCTTACTCAAAATAATAAGAACAGGCATTCTTTTCATTTTCATTGTACATCTACACATTGAATGAAAATCACAAGATATGAGCCACTTTTTCTAATTAACTAAAAATACAATCGCGCGCTATTTCGCCTTCAGATATGACGTTCTTTCTCGCAGACATTCATTCTTTTATTTTCTTTTTTCATTTTCAACAATTCACCATCTCCTATTCCGAAACTTTCTTCTTTTTGGTGTAACTTACGTCTAATATATTGTTCCATACAATCCTGGTTCTCTGAATCATTAAATGGCCAACATTGATAAAAAATTAAAATCTCCACTTCTAAAATCCTTTTCTAGTAAGAGTTGGTACTATGAAGAAAAGATCAGCTTAGATTCACTTTAACCTGAAAATGTTTTTTACTGTTAGTTTTATGATACAAGGTCTTGTTTTTAATTCGAGGAGACCAAGCGTTTACATGGGCCAGGTGCAAAAACTGACTAATCCTCATGACCAGCATTAAGCTGGTATTGATATAACACAGATCCCTACCTCACTTAAAGCCATGAGGACCTGATGGAATATACGGGATCAGGCGCTTTTCTCTCTTGTAAAATGAGGAGAACAGATATCACGCTTTGATTAGGGCCTTGTCTGCTTTTGGTATTTAACTTGTCTAATGTGAAAAGATTTTGTGTCGGACATTCACACGGAACAGATATTTTTTAGGCACATTTTTATCAAAAAAAGTTTGATTTTTTTTTTTGTTATTTATTTTATTTTATTTTTTTCAGTGCAAATTTTTATGCTTAGTGAACAGAATTTGCTTTCTTGGTGGACTGAACTGGTTACTTACCTCGCTCACAGCTTGGTTCTTTTCCGTCCCATGTGCCGTCTGGTCTACACTTGCGTGTATCTCTTCCGGCCAAATGATAGCCCCGATGACACGTGTACCTGGCCGTGGAGCCAATCATACTCGGCGGTGTTATCTCGACACGCCCATTGTCTATCTGAGGCAGGAGTGGACACCCAGCATCTATAGGATATGAACGTCATATATCAGCTGATTGTTTCAATTGTTGCCAACTGAAGCAACTAAGGTTCGGTTCCACTCACTGCCAAAATTCTAGACTTCAGCTACATATTACTACACATACACACACGCACACGTACACAAATATATTAACATATATTAATACCTACCTACATATATATATATATATATATATATATATATATATATATATATATACAGAGTACTTCATTTCGAGAAAAAAAACATTGACTATAAAAATGGCGTTGTCAAATATATCAATTTAAATCCAGTCCAATATTAATACACTGTGTAAATATCTTAATAAAATATCGTGTTAATGTTAAAATGCGTAAGTACGATTTATGGTATCTGTTCATGGTTTGTAACGATTTTTGCCACCATAAGCCATGACCATTTAACGGAATGTCTGCTACCACCAATCAATATGTTTAAACTGCATTAATGTGTTAGCACACGCGTGCATCCTCCTAGACAGATGTATACACATACGAATGCGTGTTTCCAACGATACAGACAATGCGACTTCGAAAACAATGAAACAATTAACAATATTGAAAGAAACTTATTCGACTTTGTGTTACAAATTTAGACCATGACTCATGCTCGAAAAATTCAGGTGAAGCTAAATGATATATTCGCAAGTTATATATATATATATTCTCTAAACATATACTGTTAAATATAAGAGACAATGAATGTCTATTATGTTTAATCATGAGCCGTTCTAAACGTCGTATTTTGGCTTTAATTTCAGTTGAAAATAAACACAAAATTTCTCCAACATTTGGATAATTTTTTATTAAGTTTATTTTAAGCTTTCGGCTCACATGAGCCATCTTCAGAGAATTTATAAAGATTGTAACACAATAACATTCACCATTCACCGACGATTTTATTTTGTGTTGACATAAAACACCGCTGAGCAAAGGCAATAGTTACCAAAAATAACAAACGCTGTTCGCAAATTTGCAATGCGGTTCTATGACGTCACACCGCGTGATAGCGCGAAATGACAATAGAACCCTCTATTCAAATGCAATGTAATGTGTTATGACAAGATTTAAACGTGATTTTATTAAGTGTAGTTCGTTTGGGCTTAATGTAGATGGCCTCCAATATCTGAAGGTTCATTTTACTGTGTGTATGAGTGAGGATTATTGTATTGTTAGCGGAGTTTTATTTCAACACAAGGTAAAATCGTCGCTGATGGTGGATGTTATTGTCTTACCGTCTTTATAAATTCTCTGAAGATGGCTCATGTGAACCGAAAGCTTAGAACCAACTTAATAAAAATTATCCAAATGTTGGAGAATTTTTGTGTTTATTTTCAACTGAAATTAAAGCCAAAATACGACGTTTAGAACGGCTCATGATTAAACATAATAGACATTCATTGTCTCTTATATTTAACAGTATATGTTTAGAAAATTATTTACTGCCTCGATACACTATATATATATATATATATATATATATATATATATATATTTATATAAATATATATATATAAATATATTATAACTACATACATATATATATATATATTATAATCGCTGTATATACATATATATATATATATATATATATTGTGTGTGCATTTGGGCAGCATTTTTCATTGATGCATGTTTCATTAAGAAATATAGACAAGTTGTGTTGATTTATTTTATGTAAATTTTTTTCATATCGTTTTATAAGCTTAATAGCATTATCATTGAAAGAAGAAATAAAATCACAATATTGATATATGTTTTTATTTAATCCTTTCTTACCTTTCGGTTCACATCTCGCCCCAACTCTCGTGTGTTCATGTGAGACATCACAAGCTGTAGTGCGATTTTCGCTTCCAGCATGCACGCACGCGTTTGCCTATCCTCCACACAAACAAAATAGACGACAACTACTATCGTACGTTGGCGAACTGCCCGTTTCAACAAACACTATTATCACTTTTGGTAATGGCTGATGGAAGCAGAAAGCTCAGAAGGGTTTAAATAAAATCATCTATCAATATTGTGATTTTCTTTTCTCTTTCAACGATAATGCTATTAAGCTTATCAGACGATATGAAAAAATTTACGTAAAATAAATCGACAAAACTTGTCTATATTATTTAATGAAACATGCATCAATATATATATATATATATATATATATATATATATATATATGGTTTTAAGATATGGTATATATTTCGAGGGCACTATGTAAGTGACAGAGTTTATGTAAATATATTTAAGCACAGAGCAGATAATAGACGCTGTTTGTTAATTTCAATGTTCACATTATATATATATTATTATTATTATTATTATTATTATTATTATTATTATTATTTAATATACATATTATCCTACATAGTTTGAACGACTTGGAGTTTAAGAAATTTGAAATTTAAATTGCGGTGTATATTTAAAACTGTTTGAAATATACACCTGATGATTGCGTAATGCATGAAACTTCGAGTCGTGTCTCCGACGCAGGATAATTTACTAATATAAGTATTAGCTCTGTTTATACTACATTGAGCAGTGTTTTATTAACATCTGAATATTTTTATACGTGTGTGTATTGCGATATGCATATTTATTATTTTACGTATATATGTATATATATATATATATATATATATTTCTGAGATGAGGTATTGTAATTATTTACATTGTTCGGACTCATCATTATTGACATCTTCAATTTTTTTCTACGTTTCGGTAGTTCTATGCTTCGACCTTCTTCAGGTTATTGTGATTTTGAACTAGGCCCTATATTTCGATCACTCCCTTTAACTCATCTCTTTAATTTTTTTACAACTCTTTTGGTCTAGTCCAACCACTGCTTTTATCCACTGGGCCATATGTTCTTGATGATATCAATTGGGACACTTATAGCCTAATGACTCAGTACTGATTTTTTACCTAAGCTCATAGTACAATCTTGATGTTATTCGTTTTATTTAGTACTACATTTTACTGGTGGTATTCATTTCTATGCTTGGCATACTAAGTAGATTTTTGTGAATGGGGCAATAAAGAGGAAGACAATAGCCCAACAATATATATATATATATATATATATTCTAGACATATATTGTTCAATATAACAGACAATGAATGTTTATTATGTTTAATCATGAGCCGTTCTAAACATCGTATTTTGGCTTTAATTTCAAGTGAAAATAAAGGCAAAAATTGTCCAACATTTGGATATTTTCATTATATTGCTTCTAAGCTTTCGACTCACATGGGCCATCCTCAGAGAGTTTACAGTAATGGCATCAACCATCAAAGATGATTTTATCTTGTGTTTACATAAAACATTGCTATGCACCTATAACCGCATTACAAATTTACAAACTGCGCAGAAAAACCTGCGGTAAAATTGCCAAACCTGTCAAGGTTTCACATAAAAATAACTTCTGCATACCATAGGGAAGGAGTACAACTTAAGCAAGTGGGTACCCCACGCACTATCGGTAGCCAACAGACAACGAGTACCACTCTCATTCTCGTTGCTTTCTCAGTACTGTAACGTACCAATATTTGATCAAGTTCTAACCAGGGACGAAACGTGGGTCCTGTATGACACTACCAAGCGTTCCAGACATTTTTGTTACCACAAGACCAACGACTCATGTTCACGCTCTGAATCTGGTGGACTTGCTAACAAGTGGTGCCCTATGAGCTATGTCAATCCATCACAGCAGAATTATAGTCGCAACAGTAGAAACAATTGCAACGGGCAGTGAAGCAGAAACACCCAGCGTTGATTACTCGCAAGGATGTACTGTTCTTCTTGACAATGACCGGTCTCATGTGGCACGAGTAGAAAGGGATACCATACGGTGATTTGGCTGGGAGACACTGTGCCATCCTTCTTTCCCCTGTCCATCCACCCATAGGTCGCCATCTGAGACAAACTTGTAGCAGAAACACACAGACATCTTAGTTGTTAAGACACCTGGTTTTACCACAGCTGGAGGCACATGCCTCCAGCTATGGCAAAGTATTCTGGATGCCGATCGGGATTACTTTGACGATTAAAGCTATGTCAACTTTGCTTTTTATATTTTTCTAATAAATAAAAACTGACAAAAAGTTTCTTTTTTTACTTTGTTCTTCTGAAAATTGCAGGATTTTAATTAATGAGGAAAATTTCAAAACCAATAAAATAAATTTTCAAACAAAATAATAAAACTGATATGCAAATGAAGTAAATCTATTTATTTTTAAATTTAGGGAGACTGAATAGGATGTGCGCTGTGGTACAGTGGAATAAGAAATCGTCGAGCCGAGTTCGAATTCCACTTGAATTCATTGCATTCACTTACGAGCAAATACCCTTGGGAAAGGTATTAATCCGTCTCTTCTCTCTAGTTATGTGTTAAATAACAGGACAGATTGGCTTCTATAGCAACCAGTCTACCGCAGAAAGCAATAGCAACCTACTGTGGAATAATCTTCTGCCCAGTCAGTCATGTCGCCCAAGCGTGTTTTACGTAGGCACTTAAATGACTGAATAATAAGTAGGATGTGTGTTGTAGTGCAGTAGATATTGGCTCGGAACGAGAAAATCAGAGGCCGAGTTCGAATTCAAGTTGAATTAGCGGCATTCACTTACTCGCAAATACCCTTGGAAAAGACATTCATCCGCCACTTCTCCCAGCAACTATGGGTTAAATAGCAAGAAAAATAGATTTCATAGCCTTGGTTAGCAACCAATCTACCGCAGAAAGTAATGACAACTTCTTCTTCTATGTGCCCTGTCCCTTCAGGACGTAGTCGATCATGGCTCTCCACGTCTCCATATCCCTTGTGGCTCTTAGTATGTTTGCTCCTGTTGCTCCTGGCAACCCCCGTTCCGTCATCCACCTGATCAGGCCCTGCAAATATGTTATCCGCTGCCTTCCTCTGTCTCTCCTTCCTTTTATCTGACCAGTCAGTATCAGGTTCTCCAAGCTCTCCTTCCTCATTGCATGTCCCAGGAACTTCAGTTGTCTCTTCCTGATGCTCAGCATCAATTTCCTTTTTGTTGCAATTCTTTCTAACACCTCGTTGTTCTACCATAAGAATAGCATTACATTGAATTTAAAATGACAACTTACTGTGAGAAAATCATTTGCCCAGTCAGTTATGTTTCTTTCGAGACATGATCGTTCAAATGTGCAACACGTATGGCACATAACTGACTGACTGAATAATAAGTAAAGTGATTAATCAATAAAGGAAGTTTGGAACCAACTAGGATAATTAAGTTGATGTGAAAAATGTAGTCACTTTAGTTTCATAAGATTACGTAGGCTGAGCGATAAGTAAAATTTCCAATGGTATAAAACAATTTTTTAATTAGTCTCAACGATTAGAACAAGCTGTAGAAATAGTACTTATCAATCAATCCACGTATATATATATATATATATATATATATATATATATATATATATATATATTACCTGCAATAATTATAAGCCAGTTTGAAAAACATTATGTATTTCATACTATTTTTTTAATATCTATTGCCAAATGAATAATTCTTAATGAAAATAGAATGGTTCTTTTGTTATTATTATTATGCAAGATTTTACAAGGCAGCCAGGAAGCCTTTGCTTCGGCCAAGCCAATAAGAAGAAGAAAAGACTAGCATAGGGAAGAGAGCACAAAAACTGGACACCAGAGCAGTTCATTTGATGCACATGTTATTGTGCAGTATTAACAAAGAACAATTCTATTTTCATTTAGAATTCTCCACTTGGCAATAAATACTAAAAATAGTATGAAATACATAGTTTCAATCTAAAGGGTGCGATGGTTAAATTGTCGCTATTTGCCTTGTAAAATTTTGCTAAGTAATAATAACAAAAGAACCATTCCATTTTCATTTAGAATTATCCACTTGGCAATAAATACTAAAAATAGTATGAAATGCATAGTTTCAATCTACAGGGTGCGATGGGTAAATTGTCGCTATTTGCCTTGTAAAATTTCGCAAAGTAATAATAACAAAAGAACCATTCTATTTTCATTTAGAATTATCTATTTGTCAATAAATACTAAAAATAGAATATATGCATATCAAGCCACGGGATGTAGATTTCCGGGTTAAGCCTGACCAACAGATTTGGGTGTTTTTTGTTTTTGTTTCTTATTAGAAAAGAACAGAGCGAGTTTGCTGTGCCTTCGTAATTCCCATTAAATTTATCCAACTCTTCCTGAAATCTTTGCAGTCTCCACCTATTGATACCCAAACACTCTGAAATGTTTGTATTCGAGCTTCCGGTGTGAATATTAAGCTTTACATCATGCTATTTCAAAATCTTTCGCGTTGTAAAGTGTATCAGTGTGCTCTTTGTCTCACAGGCAAGGCTCAACTGATCCTCCTACATTGTACAGTAGACAAAATAAAAAATAAACAGTACGCATGCGCAAAATTAAAGATATAAATAGCTAGATTTTAATCATCACACCATATATATATATATATTAAGTTAGTAATTCATCGAGTTTTATTCGACCTCAACAGAATGCAGAAAGCACTGTTTCGTCCTATATTTAGGATTACATCATCAATGCGCCTCGACTACCAGGAATTGAAACCCAGACAGTTGCTTTTACGCGATCGTCATACCAACTGTACCACAGGCCCCCGGTGACGAATAGGTAACGAATTAAACTCGATATAGCGCCGTGGTGGAACTCTGCTGACCTCATTTTACCCATAGGACTGTGCCTCCCAGAGCCACGACTACTATCACCAAGCCAGTGGAGCATTAAAAACAGGTTCAAGCGAAGATATACAAATGAGAAATTGTTAATATATGAGCATCAAATGAATTTATAAATATCTTATAATTACCTATATTGCAGTTTCAGCAATAAAAAAATGAAGACAATTTAGGGTGATTCGGACGCGTTCATCTTTGCTTCCTTGCCTTGTAAAATTTTGCAAAGTAATAATAACAAAAGTACCCTTCTATTTGCATTTAGAATTATCCATAGTATGAAATACATAATTTCTTAAAAAAAAATCTGGGGTGGCCTAATAATTATGGCCGGTATTGTATCTATAATAATAATAATTATTATAATTATTATTATTATTAATTATTACGTTAGAACATGTGCAAGCTACAAATTACCACAAAACTGTCCATTTTGTTTCGACTTTGAAAGAACAATGTCTCATCAGGTAGTTAACAAATATGAGACATTGTTTTTTCAAAGTCTTGTTTCAGAGTATTGTTTCAAAGTATTGTTCAGTATTTGTTTACATTTTTGAGTTAGTATTTACAGTATTTACATCATTCGGATTAATATCCTAATCTTCGTTGCCATTTGTACGACGTTTTGGCCTTTGTACGCTCCGGCGTTCTTCAGGAAACAAACCCTTTATTACAATCACTGGGGTATACCATTCTAATTCCTTGCCTAGAACCTCTTCAGTGATGAGTTATCTCCCTCTAACCCGGTAAGTTATTTGTTCACCACTGCTGTAGCCTGGTATTGAACTCACAACTCTTTGAGTCAAGTCACAGAAACTAATTAACATCTATATCCACAGAGCCATGTGTCCTTAAGAGGTTCTAGGCAAAGAATTAGAATGATATACCTCAGTGATTGTAATAATGGGTGTGGTTCGAAATTCCTAGCACCTGAAGAAGGCCGGAGCGTACAACGGTCAAAACGTTGTACAAAGTGCAACAAAGACAAGAGCATTAGTCCGAATAATGTAAATACTGTGAGATATTGCTGTTTCAATGTCGAAACAAAAAGTACAATTTCGTAGTAGGTTGTAGTTTGCACATGTTCTAACATAATAATTAATAATAAATATTCATTGCTTTATTTTCATATTGAGCACTGTTTTAAATTAATGTTTTGTACGTCGTAATTATTTTCTTCGTATATATATATATATATATATATATATATATATATATATATATGTATGTATATGTGTGTGTGTGTGTGTGTGTGTGTATGTGTGTGTGTGTGAAAGTGGTACTTCTTACTTCAACGACACGCACTTGTATGTCCTAATATATCCTAGCAAACACGGTAGTTAACAGCTTAGGATATATCCAAATAAACGTAGTTCAGTCAGTTGAGTGCCATACGTGATACACTCTTGAGCGATCATGTCACTTCCGAGACATGACTGTCTGGGCAGAAGATTAACTCGTATTAGGATGCTATTGCTTTCTGCGATAGACTGGTTGACAGCCAGGTATATAGAACCTAATCTGTCCTGTTATTTAACCCATAACTGGAGGAAAGAGACGAATTAATTCATTTCCCAAGGGTATTTGTGCGTAAGTGAATGCAAGGAATTCAACTGGAATTCGAACTCGGTACCCCGATCTCTCGTTCCCAGTCGATATCCACTGCACCACAACACACATCCAATAAACGTAGGTCGGTTGAAATTAAATTATCCATAACAAACAGTTAATATAATTAAGACAATTTCCATATAAGTACCTGCGTAGCAATGGAATACTGACTAATTTAGCGGCGTTTTAAAGTATAAAACTTATTCATACAGAAATCGGTACTCACTAATATCATTTTGAATTTGCGCCTCCTTGGTGTCAACACGACCAAGTATTATCAGAGTTCGAGCCTTTTGTTATTTATGGAAAATTAACACAATGCACAATTGCTACGCAACATTAGCTCTGTATTAACCTAAGGGGCGCTTAGAGGATATCCATTTCAGTCTGAGGTCATACAAACATTCACTACCTCACACCAAACTCATTTATACACTTATATATATATATATATATATATATATATATATATATACACTAACACACACACACACACACACACATACACACACACACACATATATATATATATATATATATATATATATATATAAACACTACCGGCCATAATTATTAGGTGACGACAGTTTTTTTTTTTCAGAGAAATGATGTATTTCATAATATTTTTAGTATTTATTGCCAAGTGGATAATTCTAAATGAAAATAGAATTGTTCTTTTGTTATTATCACTTTGCAAAATTTTACAAGGCAAAGGAAGCAAAGATGAACTCGTCCGAGTCACCCTACCTTTTCTTCATTCTTTCATTGATGAAACTGCAGACTGCAGTGTAGGTAATTATTAAATATTTATAAATTCATTTGATGCATGTGTTATTGTGCAGTATTAACAAAAGAACCATTCTATTTTCATTTGCAAGTATTCATTCGGCAATAAATTCTATAAAATCGCAGTAAATACATAGTTTTCTTAAAACACTGGTGTGGCCTAATAATCATAGCCGGTAGTATATATATATATATATATATATATATATATATATATATATATATATATATATATATATATAATTTATTGTTTGAACGATATTTTTAATGGATACCCATATTTGTGTCAGAGTGCCCAACCAAGCCTATCCGAATAGTGCTTTGATCCTGAGAGATCAAGGCACTTGTGATTTAATGACAGTTTCCTCTAGGGAGCAATAATTCGAATCCATTAAAATGAAAATAAACAAATGAAATGTTACTTTTTAGATTATTAACGTTAATTATATGTTAGACTCAGCTATATATACGTATATTGAAGTCTCTTATTAAAATTATTTTTATATATCTTATAATGAAATATTTTCATCTCCTGATAAATATCATTAAAGATTTGTCAAAAAGATAAATGCTTTCTTCAAAATTGGATATTTACATTTCTATCGAAATATATCCGCATTTTGTTAAGAAATTGTTTGAAGTATGTTCTTACTAGAAAACAAAACAATTATCTTCATTCTACAGAATTTTAGATGTCTGCTTACCTGATATATTCAGATATATTTAATCTAAATGAATTAGATGTCTTCTTACAAGATGTATTTGGATATCTTCATTCTAAATAACTGCAGATATCTTCTTACCAGTTACATTTAGATATTTTCATTCTAAATAATTTTAGGTTTTTTCTTACTAGATATACTATTTCTAGATATATTTAGATACAGTGGTAGCATTACATATTTCCAGTAACCGTTTCTATAAACTTGGGTAAACTTTAGGAATTAATTCTGCTTATTTCTCTTTAAGAAACAAATCCCTTTGTATTATCATAAATAATTAAGCCATTGTCCTCATCTGTGTTGCAATTTGTACGACGTTTTGACAGTTGTACACTCCGGCCTTCTTCAAGTGCTCGATATTTCGAACCAAACCCTTTGTTACAATCACTTGGGTATACCATCCTCATTCCTTCAGTAAATCCGCGATTGGAAGTCATGAGTTATCTCCCTCTAACCACTGGGCCACATTAAGGACACTTGGCTCAGTGGATATAGACGTTGACCCAAAGAGCTGTGAGTTCAATACCATGCTACAGCAGTTCTGAACAAGTAACTTGTAGGATTATAGGGAGATAACTCATGACTTCCAATCGAGACTTTACGCTAGGAAAGAAGATGATATACCCCAGTGATTGTAATAAAGGTTTTGTTCAAATTTCTAGCTCCTGAAGAAGGCCAGAGCGTACAACGACCGAAACGTTGTAGAAATCGCAACAAAAATGAGGATACTAGTCCAAATTATCTAAATACTGTAAATACTACCTCATCTCAGAAATATAGACAAATACTAAAAAATTAAGACATTTTGATAATTCAGTAGATAATCTTAATTTATAATACAGTTTCAGATGGGAATTCTGTTCTCGTCAAATTTCTGTTCAGAAATATGGTGCGTTTTGACTTTGGTGTAATCAGTTGAATTGTTCTTTTTTAGCCATTCGAAGTGAAAGGCTGCTGTCCCAAAGATCCAGTGGAAGACCTATCAAATTTATGACTAGAAGAACTGCTACATTTTTAACTTCAAAACGATAGGAGGCGCGTGTCTATTTAAATTTTAGTGCATAACATAACTAATATTTTACCTAGACCATCGGCAACTAATACATAGCGAGTCGGTTGATGGATTATCTGAAAATAATCTATCAACCGACTCGCTATGTTTTTTAATTTTAAGACTCGATTCGCGCGACTCGGCGCAAACCTGTGAGACGATGCCAGAGTTAAAATATCTTCTTTCTAGATAAAATTCAATATCTTGTTAACGGATAAATGTAGACATATTCTTTCTAGATGAATTTAGATGTCTTCGTAACATATACAGTACCGGCTATAATTATTAGGCAACCCCAGTATTTTAAAAAAAGTATATATTTCATACTATTTTTTCGTATTTATTGACGAGTGAATAATTGTAAATAAAAATAGAATGGTTCTTTTGTTAACACTGCACGATAAAATGTGCATCAAATGAATATTTAATAATTAACTATATTGCAGTTTCATCAATGAAAGAATGAAGGAAATTTAGGATGATCCGGACGAGTTCATCTTTGCTTCCTTGCCTTGTAAAATTTTGCAAAGTAATAATAACAAAAGAACCCTTCCATTTTCATTTAGAATTATCTACCTAAAAATAGTATGAAATATATAATTTCTTTTAAAAACTGGGGTGACCTAATAATTATGGTTGGTAGTGTATGTTTAGATATTTTTTTCTAGATAAAGTTAGATGTCTTCTTACAAGAGATATAAATATATTTTTCCTACAAAAAATTATATTAATTCTTTGTAGATAAATTTAGATATAATCTAACTAGATAAGTTTAGATAGTTTTTAGAAGTATATATATATATATATATATATATATATATATATATATATATAACTTCTTAACACGTAAATAAAGATATCTTCTAAAGATATACTTTTAGATGTGTTTTACTGGATAACTTTAAATTTTTCCTAAAGTAAATTTTGTTTTTAATAAATAAATTTAGATATATAAAATTAGAAATCTTTTATCAGATATTTTTAGATGTTTTTTCTGAGAGATACGTTTCATTTTTTTATTAGATAGATTGAAATAATGTTTTACTAGATAGATTTCAATGTCTTAATAGATACATGTCAATGTTGTTTTAATAGATACATGTCAATATTGTTTTACCAAATAGATTTATATATGTTGTTTTACAAGATAGATATAAATGTTGTTTTATTAGTTAGATTTGAATGCTATTTTGCTAAATAGATTCATATACTGTTTTACAATATAGATTTGAATGTTGATTTAAAAGATAAATTTAAATGCTATTTTGCTCGATAGATTTATATGTTGTTCTACTTGATAGATTTAAATGTTGTCTTAGTAGAGAAATTTAAATGTTTTATTTCATAGATACTAATGTTGTTTTACTTGATACATATAGATATGGCGTTTTACTTTATATATTTACATGTTTAACTAGATAGATTCAAATATTGCTTTACAAGATACATTTAAATGTTTTTCTAGATAAATTTAAATGATCTTTAGACAGATTTGAATCCTCTTTTTCTAGATCAATCTGTTTTTTAAATTTTAACTATTTAAAATTCAATAAAGACCCAACCGAAATATTTGGTTGAAATCTATTTTCACTATTGTAGTTATTTATTTGATTTTAGTAGGTTTTATTAAAAAAAAAAGCAATGATTAAAAAATGTGACTTTATTTAAAACACATACACCCAAGCAAACAAACACATTCATAATTTTAAATGATAATTTTCAGTAAATATTGGGTTGGTCAAAATGTTTGTTCGGCTTATTAAAAAAAATAAAATACCTTTTTCGGCATTTTTATTTAACTCCATGTATATTTAGCAAAAAAGGTAATATGGAAAATAATGCACCTTTTATTTAATAAACCACATTAACTTTTTTGCCTACCCAATATTTTCAATAAAGTTAATATCGGAAAAAATGTCTTATTAATAAATCAAACGAACTTTTTGGCCAACTCATTATTATTGAAACAATTTAACATTTATTCCTTAAGACGAAAAATAATACAGAGAATTTATACAACAACGAATAATAAATTTAATTAAATCATAATTATAAAGAAATTACATAAAGGAGTTAAATTATAATATAGATGACAAATAATACGAGACACAAATATAATAATGTAAATTAAAATGCTATTATGCAGAAAAATAAAATTATTACCATGGAAATATTCGACTTTATACAGCTCGCTTTTAACTTGATTATTTATTTTTAAATATTTCAAGAATACATTCAATTTTGAAAATGATAATCATCTTAAAATGAATTGACAGAATTTTGTTTGAGCGGAACACATACAAAGGCAGTTAACAGACTATTTTACAGAGAATAACAAGCAATTGAAAAACTGCAAATTCTACGTGAAACATATAAAGATACATGTATTAATAGAGAAATCAATAGACTATAAAACACACGCACGCACACATAAAAAGAAAGAAAAATGCGGTACGTACTTTTCTAATCTGGTTTATCGTAAATAACATGCATTAAGACTAAAATTTGGAACGGCAGCTGGGGCGTACCGAATTTCAAAGCGAATAAAATATATAGATCGAAAAATACAAAAAGCAGACATACTTTCAATGTTCTATCTACCTGTCGATCACTTAAAACACGTTTAACGCTCTACAGTAACAAAGGGTACGCCAGTGATCTGATATATACAAGAAGACATGCACTGCAGTGTGTATAAGTGACGTGTGTACAGGGTCGCATCTATACTTTCTACAGTGCTGAGGTAATAAAAAGCCAAAAAAAAAAAATGCAATTACTTAACCAAACAAAAGAGGATGACAATGTCGATCCCTAAAGCAGTGTTCAGGTTGGGATTTTTTTTTTGTAAAAGAGAAAGACGGACCAGTTACAGACGGTGTCAGAGAAAGGGTAAGAGAAGGGTGGAAACACAGGTGTACAGAGACCGGCATAGGCAGAGAGAAAGGAAAAGAACAAGATATCCACGTTGATGTAGAAAGAACTGGGGTCAAGAGGATAAGAGATGTGTAATGACATTTCATTTAAATTTCTGGATGTTGTAGCCGTCAGGAAAGCAAGTATATGGAAGGAATGGAACAGGCATGCCTCCCAGAGAGTAAAACACTACACCTGCTTGGCCTGACATTCTTAGCGGGCCTCAAGTGGAATGACTACGTCGAATCCATTGCTAAATCCACTGCCATGAAAGTTGGCTTTCTGTGCAGGGCCCGGAAATTTTTTCCGCCTGAATCTATCCTGCACTTATACAAATCTACCATCCGCCCGTGTTTTGAATACTGTTGCCACATCTGGTCGGGTTCCCCTGCTATTCTCCTCGGGCTTCTTGACAAAATACAGCGAAGAATCTGTAATGTGATTGATACCGCCTTAGCTGATCGCCTGCAGTCACTCTCTCACCGGTGTAACGTGGCTTCCCTGTGCCTCTTCTATAAATACTTTCATGGCTTCTGCTCCAATGAACTTAAATCGCTGGTGCCCCCTAGGTGTGAGTTCGCACGAGATACTAGATTGGCAACTAGGTCCCACCCTTTTACAGTGAAACCGATGAAATGTAACCGCAATTTCTACTCCAACAGCTTCTTTTCTCGCACTTCCCGCCTGTGGAATTCCCTTCCACATGTTTGCTTCCCCGACGGCTATAACCTCCAGGAGTTTAAATGTGAGGTCAATAGACACCTCCTAACACATTAACCCTCTCATTCTCTCCAACTCTCCCCCTATGTACCGCCTAACTCGTCTATCGCCCTGTGTAACCCCCTGCGCTATAGTGGCAGTGGAATGCCTTGTTTGGGGTGACATGATTAAAAAAAAAATGTTCCACAGGCGGGAAATGCAAGAAGAGAAGCTGCAGCAATAGAATTTTCGACTGCATTTGGTTGATCTAACAGTAAGTGGGTGGGACCTTGTTGCCAGTCTGGTTGCACGAGTAAATTCTTGTGGCGGGGGCGGGAGTGATTTGTCGGAGCAGAAGCCATGAAAATATTTGTAGAATAGACAGAGGGAAACCACATCCTGCCGGTGAGAAAGTGGCTGGAGTCGAGCTGCCAAGTCGGGACCTATCACGTTAAAGATTCTTCTTTGGAGCCTGTCGAGAACACTGAGATGAACAGCAGAGTACCTTCTTTTATTTGGCGGAAAATCAGGTGAAGTCGTTCTACTTATTTGTTCAGTAAAGTTTACTAAAAGCAGGAGGGGGCGGACAAATCCCTCGCCAAAAAAAAAACATAAAAACAAACGAACTAATATCAAGTTTAACGTCATGCTGTTGCCCCAGGGTCGATAGAAATCAGTTGGAGGCGGCTTGTCACCATTTTGTGGGGCTGTGTGTGGGGCTGAAGCCGGGGGTGGATAAAATGTTTAATTAAAAAACTATTTCATTTAATCTAAATCAAACAATATCTAAAATGATAAAATAAATTCTTACTTTTCATCATTAATAGAGGATTTTAATTCAAGGAGCCCCGCACACACACGCACACACGCGCACAAAAACATGTACATACATACACATACACACACACAAAATAAATAAATAGATAATAAACGCTTCTTTATAAAGGACACCAATGAAAAAAATTAAAGGACTTTAATTTGCATTTTTGCAATCTTTATTCTTAAATAATAAAAAAAAATAGTAAAAATTATTTTAACTTTAAACAAAGCAAAGAATGTTTTTGTTAATTCTTGGTTAAATGAATGCAACCAAAATTTATGTCCATCATTTATACTGTTCGGACTGTTGTCCTCATTTTTATTGCCATTCTTACAACATTTCGGCTATTGTACGCACCGACCTTCTTCAGGTGAAGAAGACCGGAGCTTACAACGGCCAAAATGTCGTAAAAATGAAAATAAAAATCAGGAAAATAGTCCGAACAGTCTAATGTAAATACTACCTCATCTTTGATGCATAGACTAACATTTACCTTCTATATTCTATGTTTATTATATATTTTTTTTAATCGTATCACCCCGAGCAAGGCGGTAACGCCACTGATGTGCAGGGGGCTACGTAATAGTGAAAAGATTGGAAAAGATAAAGCCGGAAACCACATCCTAAACAGGGAACAAGGGATTAGCCTCTTAACCTGTTCAATAGACATGGGGGGGAGTGTGAACCGGGCGATAGATAGATCTATCTACTCCAATTGAAAAAAAAACAAAAAAAAAAACAAAGTGAGAAGATTGGAAAAGATAAAGCCCGAAACCACATCCTAAACAGGGAACAAGGGATGAGCCTCTTAACCTGTTCAACAGACATGGGTGGAGTGTGAACCGGATAGATAGATAGATAGATCTATCTACTCCAATTTGGACTGAAATGCTCAGTTTACTCCTACGACTCGTTTGCAAATTTGACTCAACCAAAAACAGAAAAAAGAGGCTGGAAAGGTTTTTAAATATAAAAATGTATATAAATAAAAATGTACTTGTTTGTGACTATCCGCTAATCTAGAAAACGGCTGCACCAATTGTTTTGAAATTTTACTTTAGCATTGTAATCGAATACCAGCGTGTGTTTATATACCTAATATAAAAAAAATATTACAATATTAAAAAAATGTATATTTTGCAAAATCGATTAGAGCCGATGAAAGCCGGAACAAAAACTTTCATTTTCAATATAGACGCCTTTACTTTGTTATTTCATAGAAAACATATGAAAACTCCACATTTAAGGTAAACGAATTATATATTCTAGAATTTCTCGGAGCAAATACGAAACTTATACAAACACGCTCTATATAAATAATTATACACAATCTATATAAATAATTATACACGATTCTCAAATTTAGTGCACAATTCCCATTTTGTTGTTTTAGTAAATAAATTTCTTGTTTTATTTTTTTTTTAAATCTAAGCCCTTTTTTTATTATTATTTCTATTTTGGCAGACATGAACAACATAAATCCCTTCCCTTTTTTAAAAAAATGTTTTCTATTCATTTGTTTTTTCAACGATTTATCATCGATATCCCATTTATTTTGTTGGTTTAGCAAATCATTTTTTCAATTTAACCAAACTGAGTCACAGCAACGCGTGGTCGGGTACAGCCAGTATAAGATATATTTATGTATTAAGTATTTTCGTGTTTTTACAACTAAAGCTGCCATGGCCTGTAGGATTATTAAATTTCTTTAAGTCCTTGTTTGTAGCTACACTACTTACATTATTCGGACTATTGTCCTCATCTTTGTTGCCATTTGTACGACGTTTCGGCCGTTGTGCTCTCCGGCCTTTATCAGGTGCTACGAATTTCGAACAGCACCCTTTATTACGATTACTGGAGTATTTACAGTATTTACTTTATTCGGACTATTGCCCTCATCTTTGTTGCCATTTGTACGACGTTTCGGCCGTTGTGCAATCCGGCCTTCTTCAGAGGCTAAGAATTTTGAACAGAACACTTTATTACGATCACTGGGATATTTACAGTATTTACATTATTCGGACTATTGTCTTCATCTTTGTTGCCATTTGTACGACGTTTCGGTTGTTGTGCGCTCCGGCCCTTTTCTGCTAGTAATTTCGAGCCGAATCCTTTATATATGAACTTCAATCCTTGCGTAAAGCCTCGATTGGAAGTCGTGAGTTATCTCCCTCTAACTCATTTGTTCACCAAGTTAGCCTGGTATTGAACTCACAACTCTAAGAGTCAAGTCAGGAACTTACAAACGTCTATATACTCTGGGCTATGTGTCCAAGAACAATTGAACAACTGATTTTTTAGGAGTTATGAAACTAATGTCTAGTAATCCTTTTTACCAGAGTTCATATTGCAAATTTTTTGATGGTAATGATTTTCTCTAGTATTTTTGATGTTAATGGTTTTCTCTAGCATTTTCTACCAGAGCTCATATTGCAATTTTTTTATACTAATGATTACTCTGGCACTCCGTATTACTGGTTCCCATATTGGGTTCATCTCTATGCTTGATCGGCTTAAAAGATTTTTGAAGCCTAGCATATATGCTGATTCCTTACATTTAAGTAGTTTCCAGTGTCATTCTCTATCTATAATTTCAATTTCATCCTATCGGGGGGTGATGACCCCTTTCTCTCTCCATATGTGGTTAACTAAGCCTAATTTTTCTATGTTCTTGTCCTTAAGGACACATGGCCAAGTGGACATAGACGTTGGTTAGTTCCTGACTTGACTCTTAGAATTGTGAGTTAATTACTAGGCTACAGTATTGGTGAACAAGTAACTTGCAGGGTTAGAGGGAGATAACTCATGACTTTTAATCGAGGCTTTACGCAAGGAATAGAGTTCATATACCCCAGTGATTGTGATAAAAGTTTCGATTCGAAATTCTTAGCAGTCGTACAAATGTCAACAAAGATGAGGACAATAGTCCGAATAATGTAAATACTGTAAATACTACCGCATCTCAGAAATATAGACAAATAGAATGATCTATTATTAAACGTCGTAGAAATGGCAACATAGATGAGGACAATAGTCCGAATAATGTAAATACTGTAAATACTACCGCATCTCAGAAATATAGACAAATAGAATGATCTAATTTTAAACGTCGTAGAAATGGCAACAAAGATGAGGACAATAGTCCGAATAATGAAATACTGTACATACTACCGCATCTCAGAAATATAGACAAATAGAATGATCTATTATTAAACGTCGTAGAAATGGCAACAAAGATGAGGACAATAGTCCGTATAATGTAAATACTGTAAATACTAACTTATCTCAGAAATATAAAAATATTTAATGTACATGCTGTAAATACAACAGAAATATAGACAGTAATATGGATGCAAATGTTGCTTTTTTTTAAACATGAAAAGAAATGTAACTTATTTGCCTGTATGCGTGAGAAAACAGAGGCAAGGGAGAAAGCGTAGAGGTAAGTGTAAGTGTCACTTAGCTTAGTGGAGAAAACGGATGAATGAGTAAGCGAATACTTTTCGTTGAATGACTTTCATTGCGAACTGTTGTTGCATGTCTCTTCTTTATTGATTTGCTTGGACTAGAACATGGTTTCCCAAACTATGGATCACGACCCACCTCATGGTAGGTCGCAACTGAAATGTTAGTGGACGGTAAAAAGTTATACTAGAATTACGTATTAGCTTCGATTAAACGCTATCTGTTGAGATAGTTCAGGACCCTGACTTTCATTAACCGGTTGTTGTCGTATCAAACAGTATATTTTTTAATCATTTCGGCACAAGCAAGGCGGTACCCCCACTGATGAGTAGGAATCTACATAAGAGAGTCATAGTTTTAGACAGAAGGAGAGTGAAGAGAAAGATGGACCAGTTACAGTGGGTGTCAGAGAAAGGGCAAGAGAATGAAGGAAACACAGGTGTGAAGGCAGAGAGAAAGGAAAAGAACAAGATACGCGAGGTGATTTAGAAAGGACTGGAGTCAGGTGGATAAGAGACGCGAATTGACATTGCATTTAAATTGGAAAGCAATATATGGAGTGGGGTTCCACAGGCGGAAAGCGAGAGAAAAGAAGCTGATGGAGTAGAATTGTCACCTGCATTTGGTTGATCTAACTTTTAAAATGTGGGACCTTGTTGCCAGTCTGGTTGCACGAGTAAATTCTTGTGAATGGAGCACCAGTGACCTATGTTTGTCAGAGCAGAAGCCATAAATATATTTATAGAAGAGATAGACGGAAGCCACATCCCGCCGGTGAAAAAGTGGCTGGAATCAAAGTGCCAGGTCGGGACCAATCACATTACAGATTCTCTTTTGGAGCCTGTCGAAAACACTGAGACGAACAGCAGGGGTGCCTGGCCAGATAAGACAACAGTATTCCATGCACGGTCGGATGGTTGATTTGTAGTATGTAGTTTTGACGGGCTTAACGAATCAAGGTTGGTCATGCTCTCAATTAATTCATTCGTCATCGTTAAAAAGACGTCAATTTTCATCTATTCATCTAAATAATATTTTTTATATTTTTTCATATATTTTTGCCCAGAAAATTTGAGTGGGTCGTCATAAGCTCTGGTTATGAATAGCGGATCACGATTCTAAATTGTTTGGGAACTTTTGGTCTAGAAACTTTGCTTATATACTCTTCAAAATGTCCTGAAGATTTTTTTTTGTCAATTGGGAATGTGAATGAATGGTTGAAAAATGTTAAATATTCATTTCAAAGGATTGATTCATTAACCGGAAGTGATGCACGAATCCTCCGACGCAGAAACAATTTTTTTTTGTCATTTGGTGTCTATTTCCGTTTTTACAACACTGATCAAAGGATATCCGTGACCAAGTGAAGCAGTAAGATCTTCAGGAGACAGAGACCAAAATTTGCAGCTTAAACGAAATATTCTTAAACATTTTTCGGTGTTTTTATGGTAAATTTTTGTTGTGAGTCTCGATGCTTTTCCCCTTCAAATTTATCCAAAATATCATTATCTCTGTACAAATGTATATGCTGAACTCAAATCAACTGTTAGTTATTGAAGAAACTTACCCTTTTTTAACTAAATGTCCATAAAAAACGAACTATATCTCGCACTTTTTCTCTCCCGTAACTCTCACGAAGTCATGTAATTAACTGCAGAATGACGTACTGCGTATGCAACGAATTTTGGCAGATTTTTGGTCGATTTTTCTTCATTTACTGATACTGCCGGCGATGTACTTCCGGTAATGAAAGTAATGCGCTATTGTATTTCTACGCTTATTACTAGATAGTTCGTTTTTTTCATAGACTTTCAAAGCAAAAAAGGTAAGTTTCTTCAATAACTAATAGTTGATTTGAGTTCAGCATATACATTTGCACAGAAATAATGCTATTTTGGATGAATTTGAAGTGGAGAAAAGCCGTCGGTAACTAAAACAAATTTTTACCGTTTTTATTATCCTACTAAGAACTCCAAATTATAGAATAATAATAATAGTAATAATAAATTGATATTTTGATTTTGAGCTGGTTTAATTTTTTCGGAATAATTTGTGGTGATACCGAGCAAAAGCTATGGGCAGGATTGTTGCTCTATAACGACCAGAAAGCAAATCAGCAAAAGTCGCCTTTGCGCAGGTGGATCCGCGCAGATGTTCCGGTTGAAAAATAAAAATTAATCAAATACTTAATTTCCATTTCGCGAGCCTACGCGAATTTTATTTATCAGCCAATGGGAAGCCCAGAATCAAATACAAGTGTGAAATCCCAAACGAGTTGCTGTGATCCAAAAAGAGGATATAAAAAGCAGATACAGACAGACCCCAGCAGGCAGATCTCAGGAGAAGAGTGTAATCAATATCCCCTTGACCTAAGTCAAGTGGCTACTACGCTTGCCTCTTTCCTTCTCCCCTGCCTCAAAACTACTTACTGACATAAGGAGCGACTACATCAAAGACATTCCTTACTCTCAACGCTCCCCACATTCCTAAGCCATAAATCTCTTTCAGCTTATTATTTGTCATGAACATTTTAACCTCCGTTGGACCTATATTCAAGTATTACTTTAATTGTAAAAATATAATTGATATGTGTATATATAAAAATGTCATTTTTCAACTGGAACATCTGCGCGGATTCACCTGCGCAAAGGCAACTTTTGGTCATTTGCTTGCTGGTCGTTATAGAGCAAACATCCGGTCCATAACTTTTGCTCGGTATCACCAGAAATTAAAGCTGTCTTTTGGAGTCATGTCCAAAACGAAGGTGAAAAAATTTTATTCTGGGGCCAGGAATTAGTAATTACGAAAATATAATACATAAACTTCGTAATATAAAACAAAATAATAGGATTTATCTGTGCCTTTCTTTTAATAATCGTTGAATTTTTTTTTTAAAGACGATTAAAATAAATGATATGAATCAGAAGCATTGGTTGGGGAACACTGAAGACCGAAAATACGAAAGGTCGGTAATATTAATTAATTATTAATTAATTAATATTAATTAATTATTAATTATTACTACTACTAATAATACTTAATAATAATATTAATATTAATAATAATGAATAAATTATAATAATAATAAGAGACATACAAAAAATTTGTCTTGTTAAGTACAACCCACGCACTAAGGAGAACTTTATCTTTGTAAAGCTAGGGATGTTAGAGGATATAGAAAAAACATTAAATGGAGCCATAACAACACAACACGACCTGCCTTAGGTCTTCCCGCAGACTTGGTAGGTAGTGCGACCATAGCAGAAATCGAAATATGATGAAAAATGACAACATAATAATAATAAGACCTGGAAATTAAAATAGAAAAACTGTGGAAATTATCGTACAAGTATCGTACCAGTGATAGTGGGAGCACTTGGAATGATAAAAAAAAAATGGAACAAAACAACACATTGAAAGAATCCCTGGAAACCCCAGCTTAAGTGATATATGAACAATTGTCTTAAGTACAGCCCAGACACTAAGGAGAACGTTGTCTGTTTAACGCTAGGGAGATATGAAAAAACATGAAATGTAGCCATTACAACACACCATGACCTGTCATAGGTATTCCTGCAGACTTTGTAGGTAGTGCGACCATAGCAGAAATCGTTTTATAATGAAAAATGACATAATAATAACAATCACGAGATAGGAAATTGCGGATAGCCACGATCGCTTTCAGAACATTGGCAATCATGTCTGTCAATAACATCCTATCTTGTGTAATTCCTAGCAGTTTGCCTGGCTAAAATCTTGTAAGAGCCACACGAGATAGGAAGTTATGGAGACTCATGACCGCCTATGTTTTGTAGGGCCGCGACACATAAAATAATAATAAAAAGGACTTTTTTAGCAGATAGAAACAGTTTTTGGCCGTGAAAGGTGGTAAGAGTTGGTTTTATATAGAGGGAAAGAAAGCCACTCATATTTGCAGTAAGCCATCACAATCAATGCAGTCAAATCAGGATAGACAGAACAAGAGAAGAAAGCAAATATAGCATGTGTGAGCAAGTTAATGAGACAGTTAACCCCATACTCAATGAATGTTCCAAGTTGATACGAAAAGAGAATAAGCGACGATATGATTCGATTGGTACGATAATCCTTTAGGAAAGAGGCCGTAAGTTTGGCTGCAATTGGAAACAGAAGCGGTATTGGTACCAGTGGCCAAAATGACAGTCACAAGATTTGAGATTTCTCATGTCATTGAGATGCGCGTTCTGGTGCAGTGGATATCGCCTCGGAAAGACAAATCGGGGAGCCGAGATCGAATTCCAGTTGAATTCACTGCATTCACTTATGCGCAAGTACCTTTGGGAAAGGTATTAAACCGTCTCTTCCTCCAGTTATGGGTTAAATGACAAGACAGATTGGGTTCTATAGCCTTTGCCGGCAACCAGTCTACCGCAGAAAGCAATGGCGACCTACTCTTCTGCCCAGTCAATCATGTCTCTTTCGTGACAGGATCGCCCAAGCGTGTATCACGTATGGCACTTATCTGACTGACTGAATATATTCGTTGGAAACATTATTAAGGTTTCTGTTGGACATAAAGTGGGAAGTCGGTTTTATATTGTTATTAAGTAATAAACTGATCCCCCACTAATTACTACTTAATAATATAATACATATTTTCCCTCTCTAGCTATAAGTCAAATAACAAGACAGATTGAGTTCTGTTGTCTTGACTGGCAACCAGTCTACCGCAGAACTAATGGCAACCTACTACGAGAACATCTTGTGCCCAGTTAGTTATGTCACTTTCGAGACATGATCGCCTAAAGCGTGTATCTCTTATGGCACTTAACCGACTGACTGACATGTCATTAGATCACAAACGACCATACTTTTTTTTTTTATACAAGGAGAATAATAAGTGTCAAATCATTACCTTTATAAGATGCAAGAATGCACATCAAAGAGAGTGACAAGTTAGAAAAAAAATACAAGAATTTGGATCAGTCAGTTAAGTGTCATACGTGATACACGATTAGGCGATCATGTGGTAGACGGTTTGCCAACCAAGGCTATAGAACCAATCTGTTCTATTAGTTAACCCATAGCTGGAGGGAAAGCTACGGATTAATACCTTTCCCAAGGGTATTTGTGTGTAAGTGAATGTAACGAATTCAATTAGAATTCGAACTCGGATTTCCGATTTCTCATTCCGAGCCGATAGCCAATGCACAACGACACACATCGTTTGATTTGATCTTTGATGATTTCGATAGAGGCTTGAAAAAGACATGGAACGTGACTGTTGAAGCAATTCTTGTTGTATTGGGTGCCCTTGGAACACAACCCAGGCAACTGAAAAAAGCGCTTAGGGATAATTAGAACGGATACTAAGAACGTAGAGCTCCAGAAACATGTACTTTTCGAGAATTCTCTAAAATGTTCTTTAGGTGTAAGGAGTCTTGTTGATGCCACGCCCCAAGAATAGTCTTGCCAGTGATTAAAACAATGGAAGACACAACAATAATAATAATAATATGTTAAAAAATTGGACCGAAACAACACATTGAAAGAATCCCTGGAAACCCCAACTCAGGAGGTATACAAAAAGTTGTTTTATAAAGTACAGCCCACACTAAAGAGAAATTTGTGTATGTAACGCTTAGGATGTTATGGGAGATAGAATAAAACATGAAATGTAACCATAACAACACATCACAATCTGCCTTAGTTCTTTCCGCAGACTTGGTAGGTAGTGCGATCATAACAGAAATCGAATAATAATAATAATAATAATAATAATAATAATAACAGTAGTCTTAACAGGTATTATAATTAAAGTCGAAAATGCCTTCTCATAGATATGGCAGTACCATTTGATAACAACATGTCTGTTAGCGAAAATGACAAATAAATTTCATCGGTTTGGAATTGAAATTGAAAAAACGGGGCATATTACAACTACTCTTAAACCATTAATAATTGCAGACATAGGTGTGATAAAAAAGATACAGACAAGAACATTAGCAAAATAGCTGACAACTTCTGTTTACGATAGATTTTTTAAAATACAGAAGGTATAATGGCTCATGTGCTTACGAGAGTCTTAACAATTTAAAAATCTTAACAATTTAAAAATAATATATACAAAGTACACATTAAGTATCAATTAACATCAAAATTTAAGCAAATAGTATTTATATATACATATTTTTTTACTAATTAAGAATTTGATAATAATTTGAGTTTGAGCAAATAGTATATATATATATATATATATATATATATATATATAATCCAAGTATGGGTGGAATAATATTCCCCATCCAAAGAAACACTATTTTTAAAAAAGTGCTCAATAAAAAGTAGAGCTAATAATACTAACAATAGTAATAATAACAAAAAATAATGCTAATACTAATAATTGTTATCCTATATTTTAGTTCATCTCGAAAGACCCACCGAGAACAAACTCGGAGGGGAAAGAAGGGGAAGTAAAAAAAACAAACCAACGAAGTACTTGAATATACGTCAAAATACTCGTAGGAAAGAAAAAAAGACCCCGAGATGAGAACCCTAACATTAAAGCGCTCAATACAATCGTAGAGCAACAAAGAAAGAATAAATCTAAGTAAGAGCCAACAGACCTACAAAGGTTTCACCCTACGGCTCGTCAGGGTATCTTGACGAGCCGTAGGGTGAAACCTAGGTAGGTTTGTTGGTTCTTACTTAGATTTAATCTTTCTTTGTTGCTCTAATATTGTATTGTAAATCTAATCTATCTATCTATCTATCTATCTATCTATCTATCTATCTATCTATCTATCTATCTATCCACACACACACACACACACACACACACACACACACACACACACACACACATATATATATATATATATATTTAAAATTGAAGAGTTTTAGGAAAAAGTAGAATAAAATGCATTCTGAATCGAAATAAAAATAGTATAATTATACTCAAAAGTTTCTTTAAGTTAAATAAAAAATATAAAATGCTTTCTTGCTTTCTTTTGTTATTTCTTTTTTGTTTTAAAATAATTAAATACAGAGAGAACTAAGAGAATAATTTTGTAAGAATAACGGATACATCAACGGAAATGCAGTCTAGACAAGGGTTTTTGATCGACTGACACTTTTGCCGTTACGATTGAAGGAAGAAATCATGTATTCAACAAAAATATAAACTTTTTTTTCAAATTTAAAGTGGATCTCGATTCTGATTAATTAAATTGAACACACACATATTTTTTCTGTTTTCCGACATCCAAAAATAACAAACATATTGTTTCGTATATTAAAATGAAAATTATTTTCACATCAACGAGGTAAAAATCTCGAAACATAGAAATTTTCCTGTCGCAATGTAAACTATATTAATTTTAAATAAAAAAAACAAAACAAGTTTAATTATATATATATATATATATATATATATATAGTCACCCGCACACTGATCTGTTTCGCTGTATCACAGCTCATCAGCACGGTTAGACTCCGATTGCTTTTGACCCAAGATTGAAACCCCAACCGAATTGGCGTCAGTCGGTGATTCTACCTCTCGGCTATGGGCGCTCGGTAGAAGAAGGCAGACTTTTTAGCATGTGTATTATCATTATACACGCCTAATAACCAGAGTGCTCTAAATCATTACTGAATGAGCGATACATATTGCCTTACCCAAGATCTCGGGTAATGAACTGATTTAAATTGATAAGCCTCTCCTGTGTGTGTGATCTCTTCTACATAGCTACATTTACACGGTAGTCATTTGTACTAAACAAAGACAAATATATATTAATAATAATAATTCCCTGTTCTTTACACATATGTGTGTGATATCCGGAAGAGAATAACCATGTCTCACGGAAAGGACGAGCTCCTTAGTTCTTAAAAACAGTAGTCTGTGATGTGGTATTTTTAACAAATTTACCCCTTTTGGGATTAAGGATAAATCCCCCTAAAAATTCAAATCTCAATTTTCAAAAATAAAATCTCATATCGGATCGGTCGTCACCCGAGTAACCAGGGGCCGCGCTCCTTTAGGGAGTAACAGCTTTGAGGTTGAATAATAATAATGATAGTTGTTCTCAGCACAAAACTAAGTTTGTTACCTTATGGGGTGGCTTGTCTCTTTGATACCCGAGTAGTCAAGAGAGAAGATTAAAAATTGGGGAACAATACAGAAATAAAGAATGAAATCAACGGAATATGGTTGGTTAGTTTGTTTTATGGCATATCAACCTCGACGGGTCATTTATTGCCAACACAGTGTCATCTGCATATCTCAGGCATGAAAATAATAATGCAAATCTTGAAAAGTCAATTGCTGGTAATACTTTTTTCTTTCAACAACAGAATTGTTGTTTTTATATAAGTTTTGTGTCTGGTAATACTTTTTTACTTTTCGAGTATTAAGATTCATTGGGATTTGATTTTAAGAGCAGGATACCCAAGTCCTCCTTTGTTATTTAATCCATAACTGGAGAGAAGGGACGGATTAATACGCTTACCAAAGGTACCACTGCCTAAGTGAATGCAGGGTATTCAACTGGAATTCGAACCTTGGCTCACCGATTTCTCTTTCCGAGCCGATATCCACTGCAACACAACGCACACCCGTCACTAAACGCTTACAGCACCTGGTATTCCCAAGCGGTCACCTATCTAAGTACTGACCAGGCTCGACGTTGCTTAACATTAGTGATCGAGCGAAAACCGGTGTATTCAACATGATAGGCCATAAGCCAATAAACGCTTACAGCACCTGGTATTCCCAAGCGGTCACCCATCTAAGTACTGACCAGGCTCAACTTCGGTGATCGAGCTAGAACCGATGTATTCAACGTGATATGGCCGTAAGCCATGGAATATGGAATTACCGAAAGATAGAGAATGTAACTGTTGAAATCAGAACATTAGAAAGAGTGTCAAAGAATGTTGTCAATTGGGTGAATGCCTTTGATTTACCATTGAGTTGTTCTGCATTGCAGAAAGCCTGTTTACCTGGCATAACACAAACAATCAGATAAGTACCGGATATCTGAGGCTGCAGGATGTAGTTTGATATCCAGTCAGTGCAAAAGAAGCTAATAACATCTAATAAGCTTTGCAAAAAGACAAACAATAATAATAATAATAATAATAATAATAATAATAATGGTTTATAATGTATGTGGTATGTTAACTCCTAAAATCCGGTTCGGCACTCATTTCCCTGTTTCTAACAAAATTTTCCTATATTTTCTTAATACGTTGTTTAGCCGCTGGAAAGCCTCGTTCGCTCCTCCAATGCACGTTCTGATATCTGCATTACGTTTCTGTAAAAGTAATACATTTAAAGACACACATAATCAATTCAAGTAATATTTGCACTGAAAGATTGGGGTCACGGTGTTGTAATGAATAATGACTTGAGGAATCGGAGAGTCATGTTCGAAATTCCAGTCGTCACATTAACTTACGTCCACATCTACCCTGGAAAAGAATATATCCATCTCTTCTTCCCTCGCTATGGGTAAATAACAAGACAGACTGAATCTTATAGCCTCGGCTAGCAACTAGTTTAGGAAATGAACAACACTGAATTTAAAACCTTCAACTATGCCTCATAAATATCCTCAGTAAATAGCCCCGGCAACCGGCAGTTGATCAACTCTGATAGATACAGCTACATCACAGAAGATATGGTTAGTCAGTGAAGAGTCTAGACTTGGAACCGGTGCCTTTACAACGGCCCCTGGGAAAGACTGTCTCTTATTTTATTATGTTATCGAATGATTTCACAGGTTAGATTTTGCATTATGGTAATAGAGTTTGCTCATTTCAACAATAGCCCATTTTATTTTTGTTCTTTAGAGAGACGATTTAATTTGGCAGACATACACACGAAGTAGTACTGTGTTCTCTGAAAAATTGCTATTATTGATATTAATGGACTGTTGTAGAGCGTTTATTTGTTACTTTTTTTAATCGTTTCACCCCATGAAAGGCGGTAACGTCACTGATGCGCTACATAAGAGTAAAAGATTACATAGGCGGGGAATAAAGAAAAAGACGAACCAGTTACAGAAGGTGTCAGAGAAAGAAGCAAGAGAAGGATGAGAATACCGTTGTGATTACAGCTGCAAAGGTAGGGAGAAAGAAAAAGATATACAGGGTGATGTGGAAAGAACTAGAGTCCAGTGGTTAAGAGATGAGTATTGACATTGCATTTAAATTCCTGGAGGTTGTAGCTGCCAGGAAAGCAAGAATATGGAAGAGAGTTCTACAAGCGGGAAGTGCGAGTAGAATTGTCAGCTGCATTTGGTTGATCTAACTGTGAATGGCTGGGACCCAGTTGCCAGTTTGGTTATGTAGTTCAAACAGTGGTTTGAATAAAGTTAATGCGTGGAGGTATGGCTCCGACTGAGGAATCGGAGAACAGTTCGAATTTTAGTCGATCTTGTTATTTTTACTTAAGTACAAATACCCTTGGGAAAGTTATAAAACTATCTCCTCTTCTCCAGCTATGGGTTAATAGCAGGACGGATTGGTTCTTATCGCCCTGGATGACAATCGGTTTATGAGAGGAATTCTGAATTAAAAAAAAAAATATCTGGGAAGTAAACAAGCGTAGTGAGTTTGGCTAAACAAATAAAGACATAGTTAATTAAGGGAGGCATTCTGGTTCTGCGTCTTTATCGGAATCTGTTCTCATGAATCTTCATCATTGGTACACGGAATGAGTTTCAAAGTAGCGACAGAGAAGTGTGTGACAAGATCCGTTCCGGGTGTTTCTAACCAGAAAAAGAAGAACGTTAGGATAAAATGCATAACCACTGTTCATTTCTTTAAATATTTTACTAAATTTTCATCCAATACAAGACATAAGAGCCACTTAAAGTAGGGCGTTACTAAACAAGTTAGTTCATATCTATCTATCTATCTATCTATCTATCTATCTATCTATCTATCTATATATCTATCTATCTCAGTCTGTTCAATAATCTATCTATCTATCTATCTATCTATCTATCTATCTATCTATCTATATATCTATCTATCTATCTGTTCATCTATCTATTCTATCTATCTATCTATCTATCTATCTATCTATCTATCTATCTATCTATCTCAGTCTGTTCAATATCTATCTATCTATCTATCTATCTATCTATCTATCTATCTATCTAGTCTGTTCAATATCTATCTATCTATCTATCTATCTATCTATCTATCTATCTATCTATCTGTCATCTGTTCTATCTATCTATCTATCTATCTATCTATCTATCTATCTATCTCAGTCTGTCTATCATCTATCTATCTATCTATCTATCTATCTATCTATCTATCTATCTATCTATCTCAGTCTGTTCAATATCTATCTATCTATCTATCTATCTATCTATCTATCTATCTATCTATCTATCTATCTATCTATCTCAGTCGTTCAATATCTATTCAATATCTATCTATCTATCTATCTATCTATCTCAGTCTGTTCAATATCTATCTATCTATCTATCTATCTATCTATCTATCTATCTATCTCAGTCTGTTCAATATCTATCTATCTATCTATCTATCTATCTATCTATCTATCTATCTATCTCAGTCTGTTCAATATCTATCTATCTATCTCAGTCTGTTCAATATCTATCTATCTATCTATCTATCTATCTATCTATCTATCTATCTATCTATCTATCCGTAGTGTAATAATAAGCAAGCTTGCCTCGCTAGAACCTATTACAAATTAGTAGTGAGTTCGATCCTAACTGGGTGCAGAATATTTTGGCCTTGTGCCACATCAAAGCAGTGTTTAAAAAATCTATCTATCTATCTATCTATCTATTCACAGAAAGTATTCTAAAATCGTACTGTCGATTAAACAGAACAAAATATTCCTGCGATGACGCAGACAGGTCAGTCCGTGTTCCAAATTCTATACCAGTTCTGTCACAGGTCTGTTATCTTCCTGTTCCCCCATCGGGCGATATATTTACTCTTTTGCAGACTCGAAATATGGACTTCGCCAAGAGAAACAAATTCGTTTTGAAATTGCATCGTAAGAAACATTTCAAACGGCACCGATCAGATGCCATCAATAATTCGAATACGTTATTAGAAAAAATATATAATTTCACTTAAATTAATTTAGAGACGAAAAGTTTGCCAATATCTGAAATATTTCAATAAAATTTATCAGCCTAAATTCATGTTCGGGTTAATTATCAGCTTATTAAAAGTTAGGACACGTATCTAGAACGATAATTACCCATTGAAAGCAAGAGTTAATAAGAAAAAATAATTTTGATATGTTCGAAAGAATAAATTCTCAAAAATAATTGAAGACTATCAGAGACTGAAAATTCCTGTTTACAATCACCAACCGGCGCTGACCTCTTTTTTATTTTTTATTAATCTAACTTTCCTATTCGGCCATTTTGACAAATCAGACTATCCCGGAAACCAAATAAGCAAGAAATAAATTTTGGGTCTTCGAGACTGCAATCTTCATACCCATCCAAGTAAAAAGACAAAATTTGATAATTGGAAAAAAAAAGGAAAGAAAAAAAAAGAAAAAAAATGAAACCTGTCGATATCTTTGACGTAACTCTGCCGAACAGTTAACATGTAGTAAAATGAGAAGTTAGAGCATTAGCAGAACCTTGCCCGGAAGCTGTGTCCGTTATTGAGCATGGAGGTTAGAATCGTGCTTCTAATAGTAGATAAACTTGGAACTGTGTCAAAGTCTCTGGAATCAAGTTTGGAGAAGTTCGAACTCCGAGACAACTGCTCTTCTGAGAAGGGAGGTGCTGTAAATATAGGGAACCTATTGTCATTAAATTCTCAGCGATATCAAGCAGATATCCGGTGTGGAAATGCAGATGCATAAATAATAATAATTCTTCGGGCGTTCACTATTTATACTGACCAACATCTACGTATAACAAACAAAAAAATAGAATTGATTTAATTAAAACCTGTTACCAAAAACACCTTCTCATCAATGTAATCAGGTAAAATATATTTGTTAAAGAATATGACAAAATAATTAAATAATAGCAATAGTTAAGCAAGACCAATACCCTCGCACTTTCCGTCACGAAGACTTGTAACTTCATGCTAGAATAACCATCAGTGTTTTCCAAAATGCATTCGCCCGAGCAATTTTCATTACAAGTCTTGAGTCGACGTCTAGTCTGATTTCAGTTATTTATCAACTTTCCCGCACGATGGAATCACTCCCCAGACTGGTATAATCATAGCCATCCGTGATAAATCGACAATGGTGAGATTAGAATCCTTTCTAACAAACGTCGTAACTACGACAATGCACGCATTATAGCAATATAATGAATATATTCTTTCTTCTATATGCCTTGTATCTTCTAGGCGATCATGAAACTTCACATCCACTTAGCGGTTTACAGTATTTACATTATTCCGACTATTGTCCTAATCTTTGTTGGCATTTGTACGACGTTTCAGACGTTATACGCTCCGGCTTTCTTCAGGTGCTAGGAATTTCAAATCGAACCCTAGCACCTGAAGAAGGCCGGAGCGTACAACGGCCGAAACGTCGTACAAATGGCAATAAAGATGAGGACAACAGTCCGAATAATGTAAATCCTGTAAATTCTACCTCATCTCAGAAATATATACAAAGGGTTTGGTTTGAAATTCTTAGCACCTGAAGAAGGCCGGAGCGTACAACGACCGAAACATCGTACAAATGCTAACAAAGATGAAGACAATAGTCCAAATAATGTAAATACTGTAAATACTACCTCATTTCAGAAATATAGACAAATATCCTTATCGGTTGTAGCTCTTAACACCTTTTAGTGGTGCTTGTAAACCCTGCTCTGCCATTCATTTACTTAAGAAAATCAACTATGTTACACGTTGCTTTACCCTGTCTCTTTTTTCCTCTATCCTTCCTGCGAGTGTTAGATTTTCTAAGCTCTCCTTCTTCATTACGTGTGCCAGAAACATCAGCTGTCTCTTTTTGATGTTAAGTATAAGTTTCAGTTTCGTTTCCATCCTTTCCAAAACCTTGTTGTTTTACACAGGTTCGATCTATGTTATCCTCAGCATCCTTCTGTAGAAACACATTTCGGTGGATTCAGATCTTTTCTTTATCTTTGATGAGACTGTCCAGCATTCGCTGCCATATAGAAAGATAAATATCATAAAATAGTCCATTAATCTTTTCTTTGTTTCCAACGAAATTTTCCTGTCTCTCAGTACTATGCTTAGCTTTTGAAATACGTCTTTGGCCATGCCAATTTGCCTTCGGATCTCAGTGTTGTACTGTTCGTTCTCTGATAGAACAGGATAGATATCATATAATAGTCCAGTACTCATTTCTTTGTTTCCAACGAAATTTTCCTGTCTCTCAATACTCTGCTTAGCTTTTGGAATACGTCTTTGGCCATGTCAATTTGTCAGTGATGTACTTTTAGTCCCCTGTGAGTACACTTCCCAGGTATTTGTATGAAAGTATATAGTCATATTTTTGGCGAAATCTAAATCATGAGATACTATGTTTAAAGTATGAATAAACAATACTAATTAATTAAAATATTATTAACCTGGAAACTAAAGAGACAGTATCGAACTGCTACGTAATAATAGTCTTTCTATATGACAATAAATGCAAGAAGATCTACTTAATAGTGAAGAGGAATCTTGAGATAGCAGATTTTATCGAAAAAAGCTGAGAATGCAATTAGTTGAAACAGCAAGAAAGTTTAAAAAATGGAAATAAATAAATAAACTTACTTAGAATTAGAAAGAGTTAGTTTAAATATCTAAGATGCCCAATAGTAAATTTAGAAAGTTCAACATTCACTGGACTTATTAATGCAAGAGCGATAGAGAGAAATACGTTTGTTTAAATGGATATGAGTAAATTTATTCTTTAAATTGAATGTGCTAGTTTTTAAATTGAATGTCTTGTTATTTTATTTGAATGTACAGTGAGAATATTTTGAAGACCCTAGATGTTATGCCAGGATTTGTCATCGGAGGTCACAATCTGAACAACATAAGATACGCAGACGACACTGTTGATTGCAGACACGGAAAAAAAACTGCAGGACTCCTACAGAAGATAGCTGAAGAGAGTGATATGAAGGGATTACAAATAAACTGCAAGAAAACCGAATGCATGGTCATCAGCAAAAAGAGCAACCCAAAGGGCCAAATACAGGTGGGGGGCTGTTAAAATCAAGCAGGTACGAAAATTCAAATATCTGGGAATTGTTCTAAGAAAAAACGGAAAGTGTGACACAGAGATCCAAAGGCGAATCGGCATGGCGAAAGACGCGTTCTCTCCCGACTGCTCCCTACTAGATAGCATTGCTGACGACATAGATAAGGCTATTTCCTATCACCCATTCGCCCACATATTTGTATTTGTAGACCTCAATGCCCATCACTCTGAGTGGCTTGAAAACGCCGTTACTGATCCAGCGGGCATTCACGCCATGAACTTCGCTATTTCCCAATCCCTTACGCAAGTGGTGGACTTCCCCACTCGCTTCCCAAACACTCCCTCTGGTCATCCCTTATTACTAGATATATATTTCACCTCTGCGCCTGACGCCTGTCAAGTCTCGCAGCTTTGCCCTCTCGGCAACTCCGACCACGCTGTAGTCTCTCTCAGTATTTCTTTCCAATCTCACTTCCCCCAGGAACCCCCTACCTATAGGACCTCCTACCTCTACCAAAAAGCTGACTGGGATGCCTTTCGCGATTTCCTTTGCGACGTCCCTTGGGGAAAAGTGTTCGACCTATCGGTTGATGACTGTGCCTCTGAGGTCTCGTCATGGGTGAAAGCTGGCATTGATGCCTTCATACCCACAAGGAAGTATTGCTTAAAACCTCATTCCTCTCCGTGGTTAACTCCGGCCTGCTCAGCCGCCATTGCCCACAGGAACCATTACTCCCGTCTATTCCGGAGACAGTCAACTGATCACAATAGGCGCCTGTTCATATCTGCTCGCAATGAGTGCAAGAGAACCCTAAACGACGCCAAACGAGTGTTTGCTGAGAGAATGCGACAGCGCATAGCTGACAGCAAGTTCAGCTCCAAGGACTATTGGAGGATTTGCAAACGAGTGCACAACAATAGGAAATCCTCAATACCTCCTTTAATCCATGAATTTGAGGTTCTCACGTCATCTGAGGACAAAGCTGAGTGCTTTGCCCACAGATTCTCATCCAACACCACATTTGACTCGTCCGGAGTACATCCACCCGACTTCCCTATTAGAACTGAGGCCAAACTGCACGGCGTATATATTACCCCGACAGTAGTATCCCGAGTAATTTAAAAACTCGACCCCCATAAGGCGTGTGGAGACGATGGAATCCCGGTGATAGTCCTTAAGAGGTGTGCTCCTGAACTTTCCCCTGTCCTCTCTAAACTATTTAACTACTGCCTTTCTGCTTCCTGATTTCCTGCATTCTCTTCAGTCGTTCCTGTATTTAAGAACTGTGGTGAACCCTCGAACCCATCCAACTATCGCCCTATCAGTCTTCTACCGATATTCGGGAAAGTATTCGAGGCTATAATCAATGCTGAAATAGTTCATCATCTCACCGTCCACAAACTCTTCTCTGGCAGGCAATATGGATTCCGCTTTGCCAGGTCCACGGCCGACCTGCTAACAACCGTGACGGAGTACATGCTACAGGCCCTTGATGAGTCTGACGAGGCTCGCGCGGTTGCTCTGGACATCTCCAAGGCTTTTGACAGGGTTTGGCACTCTGGCCTCCTATGCAAACTACGCGGGTATGGTATTACCGGTCGCCTGCTTGACCTAATCCAATCTTTCTTAAATAACCGCAAAATGAAGGTCGTTCTGAATGGGCGTGCCTCTTCGTCCTACAGCACGAATGCTGGTGTCCCACAGGGCTCTATCCTGGGCCCGACGCTCTTCCTTATTTTCATCAACGACCTCCCAGATGAGATCAAGTCCCAAGTAGGCATCTATGCAGATGACACTACAATATGCTCCCGCACCAGTAAGAAACCTGTCGTAGCGGACAGACATAATCTCGCTGCTGACCTTGAACGGGATCTACACTCTGTGGTGAACTGGGGCAAGAAGTGGTTTGTCAACTTCAATTCATCTAAGACCAAGCTGTTGTCTGGCAACCATTACAGGCAACCTCTCCTGCCTCCCATAAGCATGGACCAAGCGATTCTCCCGGAGAGCAATACACTACGCCTCCTTGGACTTACCCTGTCCTCAGACCTCAAATGGAACCACTCTATTGAATCCATAGCAAAATCTACTGCTAAGAACGTTGGGTCACTATGTCCATCTAGGATGTTTTTCCACCTGAATCCATCCTGCATATATACAAGTCAACCATCCGTCCGTGCATGGAGTACTGCTGCCATTTATGGTCAGGCGCCCCTGCCGTTCCTCCTCAGTGTTCTTGACAGGCTCCAAAGGAGAGTCTGTAATGTGATAGGTACTGATCTGGCGGCTCGACTGCAGCTACGTCCCCATCGTCGAAATGTGGCCTCCCTTTGTCTGTTCTATAAATACTTTCATGGCTTCTGCTCCAACGAACTTATGTCACTGGTGCCTCCTCAACAGGTGTTTACTCGTGCAACCAGACTGGTAACTGGGTCCCACCCATTCACAGTCAGGTTAGCCAAATGCAGACGACAATTCTACTCCTGCAGCTTCTTCTCTCGCACTTCCCGCCTGTGGAACTCGCTCCCGTATTCTTGCTTTCCTGACGGCTACAACCTCCAGAAATTTAAATGCAAAGTCAATACTCATCTACTAACCACTGAACTCTAGCTCTCTCCCCACCCCCGTATAACCTTCCCTTTCTCTCCACCTATGTATCTGTCATCGCACCTGCTTTCTCAGCTTTCTATTGTTCTTTTCTTACTAGTTTGTACTCCTCACTCTTTTCTAATTAATATTTTTACATTTATGTAGCCCCCTGCACATCAGTGGCATTTCCGCCTTGCTCGGGGTGAAATGATTAAAAAAAATGAAGCTGAGTAAAGTATTAAGACACAGGAAACGTTCACTAAAAACAAAAAAGAGAGTACTGGATTGCTATGTGATGTCAGTTCTTTAATATGGCAGCGAATGTTGGACACATATCAACAAAGATGAAGGGAAAACATGAAGCCACTGAAATGTGGTTCTATAGAAGGATGCTGCGGATATTGTGGACCGAGCATGTGAGCAATGACGAGGTTTTGAAAATGATGAAAACGAAAAGGAAAATAATATTGAGCATCAGGAAGAGACAGCTGAAGTTCCTGGGACATGCAATGAAGAAGGAGGTCTTGGAGAACCTGATACTAACAGGCCAAAAGAGACGGAAAAAGAGACAGAGGATATTTAAAAGGCCTGAGCAGGTGGAAGACAGAACGGGGGCTGAGAGACGTTACAGGAGAAAGCGTGCTAGGAGCCACCAGACATAGGGAGACGTGGAAGGCCATGATCGCCTACGTCCTGAAGGGTCAAGATACATAAAGGAAGAAGAATATTTAATTTGAATGCATTAGTTTATAAATTGAATGGCAAATTGTGTACTATTAGGTATTAATCTCATTAAGTCTATGTACGAAACAATTGGCATAGAACTATTTATAGAAAGTCACAGTGAAGTTACGTTAAGGTTGTTGCAAAGCGACTGAAGCCGAGATGCCAGATCAGGACCGACAACATTGTAGATTTCTTCTTCTTCTTCTATGTGCCTTGTCCCTTCAGGATGTAGGCGATCATTCTACTTTTCCCTCTCCCTGGTGGCTCTGAGTACGCCTTCTCCTGTTACACCATGCAATCCTCGTTAACGTCATCCACCTGATTAGGTCCTTTAAATAAGTTATCCATTGCTTTCCCCTGTCTCTTTTTCCCTCTATCTGTCCTGTTAGTATCAGATTCTCCAAGCCCTTCTTCCTCATTGCGTGTCCCAGGAACTTCAGCTGTCTCTTCCTGCTGCTCAGTATTAATTTTCTTTTTGTTTCCATCATTTCCAAGACCTCATTATTGCTTACATGCTCGATCCATGATATTCGCAGCATCCTCCTGTAGAACCACATTTCAGTTGCTTCAAGTTTTTCCTTCATCTTTGATGGCATTTTCCAGCATTCACTGCTATATTGAAGGACGGACATCACTTCCTAGTTTCTAGCGAAATTGTCCTGTGGGTCGATAAAATTGCATCTGTAAATTACATACAAATTCTAGATTTTTAAATCTTGAAAGTGTTATAATGAAGAACGGGAAGTGCGATACGGAGATCCGAAGACGTTTTGTAATTGTTAAGAATGCATTTCAGAAACTAAGTAAAGTATTAAGTGATAGGAAAATTTCATTGGAAACAAAAAAGAGAGTACTGGATTGTTATGTGATCTGTCCTTCAGTATGGCAGTGAATGGTAGACAACTTCATCAAAGATAAAGGAAAGACTTGAAGCAACCGAAACATGGTTCTATAGAAGGGTGCTGGGGATGCCGCAGATAGAAAATGAGAGGAACGATAAGGTTTTGGAGAGGATGGACAAGAGAAGAAAACTGTTAATTAACATTAGAAAAAAAAACATTTGAAGTTTTTGGAACATGTAATGAGGAAGCGTTGGATGTGCGTTGTGGTGCATTAGATATCGGCTCGGAACGAGAAATCGGGGAGCCGAGTTCGAATTTCAGCTGAATTCATTGCATTCACTTACGCGCAAATATCCTTGGGAAAGGTATTAATCCGTCTATTCCTTCCAGTTATGGGTTAAATAACAGAACAGATTGGGTTCTATAGCCCTGGTCGGCAACCAGTCTACCGCAGAAAGCAATGGCAACCTTCTGCGGGATAATCTTCTGCCCAGTCAGTCATGTCCCTTTCGAGACATGATCGCCCAAGCATGTGTCATATATGGCACTTCACTGATTGACTGAATGAGGAAGGAAGGCTTGAAGAACCTGATGCTCACGAGACAAATAGAAGAGAAGAGAGAAAAGGGAAACAACGCATGGCATACTTAATAAACTTGAGCAAATGGATGGTGAAGCGGGGATTGAGAGAAAACAAGAGAAGTGCTATTAAGAGCGACAAGAGATAGAGAGATAGCGAAGGACATGATCGCTTACGTCCTAAAGAAAAAGAAGAAACAAATAAATTTATGTCCTTTTTAGTATGTCATATCTCTTCAGGATGTAGCTTATATTCAATCTCGAGAGATTCTTTCTCTTTTTTTATCTGTGACTTCTTGGGAATGATTGGGGGAGTGGTTTCCCATTAGATTCTGTACAGTTTTGGATTCAGAAACGTCCTCCAGAGCTGTCTGATAAAGTCTAAATAATCTAGCCTACTCTCTGTACCTTGTAGCCTGGTGAAGAATGTATGGATTCATTTCTTCTCCAAAAGTATTCGCAAAATGGAAAGGAATCTTCTTTTGTTAACTCACCCAAAATAATGTAATGTTACTTATCAAAAATATTATTTCACCTTAAGAAATTAAAAATTTTAAATCAAAGTTTGTTTTTTATTAAATTTTTGATGCACTTTTGAAATTATAAATTTTAAATCAAAATTTGTATAGCTTGCAAGAACTGCAACACTCAGAATGAAAAATTACCAAAAAATAGGGAGGTATTCGTATTTTGTAAGTACGGATGATAGTCAAAGAACTTTAACTATAGGAAAAAAAGTTTTTTTGCGTGTTTATCGAGTGGGTGCGAATGTAGACCCCCATATCCAGAAATAGCGCATTCAAGTCGCTCATATTTGGAGCGATCGCGAAGGCCAATCCAACCGGAGTGCAATGAAAGTGCTTAGCTCTTGTTGAGTTTGGTGTGAATTTTAGTAAGTATAAATTCCTTTTATTTTAGGATAATTAATATTTTGGGATGAAATAATATTCTGGGATAAATTAACAGTAATGATTTATAGTTAACAATAGGCTAGGCTAGAATTTGATACCGGTTCGTCGGTTGTTCTTTTCGCACCGATAAATGTTACACTCATAGAACGGAACATCAAGTGATCATTCTTCTTCTTCTTCTTCTTCTATGTGGCCTGTCCCTTCAGGACGTAAGCGATCACGGCTTTCCACGTTTCCCTATCCCTGGTGGCTCTGAGCACGCCTTCTCCTGTTACACCATGCAATCCTCGTTCCGTCATCTACCTGATTAGGTCATTCAAATATGTTATCCGTTGCTTTCCCCTGTCTCTTCTTTCCTCTATCTGTCCTGTTAGTATCAGATTCTCCAAGCCCTCCTTCCTCATTGCGTGTCCCAGGAACTTCAGCTGTCTCTTCCTGATGATCAATATGAATTTCCTTTTTGTTTCCATCATTTCCAAGACCTCATTATTGCTTACATGCTCGATCTATGATATTCGCAGCATCCTTCTGTAGAACCACATTTCAGTTGCTTCAAGTTTTTCCTTCATCTTTGATGATATTGTCCATTCACTGCTATATTGAAGAACGGACAGCACGTAGCAATCCAGTACTCTCTTCCTTGTTTTTAGCGAAATTGTCCTGTTTCTTAATACTTTACTCAACTTCTGTAATGCTTCCTTCGCCACGCCAATTCGCCTTCGGATCTCTGTGTCGCAGTTTCCGTCTTCTGTTATAATGCTTCCCAAATAATTAAATTTTTGTACCTGCTTGATCAAGTACCTAGGAAGTGTTCTAACAGGAGATGGAAAGTGCGACACGGAGATCCGAAGGCGAATTGGCATGGCAAAGGACGCGTTCCAGAAGATGAGCAAAATACACAGGAAAATCTCAATAGAAACGAAGAAAAGAGTGCTAGACTGCTACGTGATGTCAGTTCTTCAATACGGCTGTGAATGCTGGACAATATAATCGAAAATGAGGACAAAACTGGAAGCGGCCGAAATGTGGTTCTACAGAAGGATGCTACGGATATCGTGGACTGAGCATACAAGCAACGACGAGGTGTTAGAAAGAATGGCAACAAAAAGGAAATTGATGATGAGCATCAGGAAGAGACAACTGAAGTTCCTGGGATATGCAATGAGGAAGGAGAGCCTGGAGAACCTGATACTGACTGGACAGATAGAAGGAAGGAGAGACAGAGGAAGGCAGCGGGTAACATATTTGCAGGGTCTGATCAGGTGGATGACGGAACGGGGGTTGCCAGGAGCAACAGGAGCAAACATACTAGGAGCCACAAGGGATAGGGAGACGTGGAGAGCCATGATCGCCTACGTCCTGAAGGGACATGGCACATAGAAGAAGAAGAAGACATGCTTGATTCTAGTATCCCCGACCTGTATTTGGCATACTGGGCTGCCCTTTTTACTGATGACCATGTATTTGGTTTTCTTACAGTTTATTTCTAGTCCTTTTTAGTTACTTTCTTCAGCTACCTTCTGTAGGAGGTCTTCTAGTTTTCTTAAAGTAGTCATTAGTCGACAAAATTCTTATTCTACTAAAATCTATGCTTATTTAGTTATTCATTATCATGCTGACTACAAACTCTTGTCTTAATTTACATAAGGGTAAAACATATTTTATTCATAAGCCTAAGAAATAAAAACAAGTTTTTAAAATATTTAAACAAGGCAACGATTTACATTTATTTTTAAATAGCTTTCAAGAAAATACAAGAGTTGCATTAGGAATTTTCGAAATTTTTTTTTTAAATTGATTTAAAATAATATTTCCCGTGTTGTTGTTTGACCTGCACCATATTATTTTTTGCTGATATTATTTATTGTTTGTGTATTTTCCAGGGTTCGGATTAGTCGTTTAAAGAGTTGGATTAGTCGTTTTAACAGTAGGATTAGTCGTTTAAACAGTTATTACGAATCAGGTTCGATTGATGTCAGCAATGTCTGAATTAGAATAAAAAACGATTTTTTTATATGAAATGGTTTTAAAAATGCATATAAAACTTTAAAATTTGTTGAAATTTTTGCCGGCGAGAAAATATTTGTATTTCCTGCTTTTCATTTATAAAAAAAAAATTATTTGTCTTGTAATTGTAAGTAAAATTCGATAATATTTATATTTTGTTTAAGCTTACGTTAAAATTTTGGGGAAAATATTTTAAAAGAATTTCAAGAAGCCCCGAAGCCAAACAGCTTAATTATAATTTTTTTTTTCTTTTTTTCAGTAAACAGATTTCGTTTATCGTTTTATTTTATTTTGTTAAACGTGTTCGACTTAATCAAATCGACATTAGAAAAATAAGTCTTTGATTTTACAGGAATTTTCTGATGGCAACATATCAGAAAGTTGTTTTTCTTATATTTTGTCTTTTTCTTTACAATATTTTTAATTTTTAACTAATGTATTTTGTGCGTTGAGGAATTAGTGCGTGATTTGTGTTTGTAAATTTGTTTTTGTGATTTGTGTGTAAAACCCTCTCTACTTTTCACTGAATAAAAGTTTTTATAAGTGTATGCATCTCTGCGTGCGAATGTGTGCATATCTGTATATATCTGTATTTTGTTTTCTTTTTTACTCTCTCTCTCTTTTTATATTTATATATGTATATGTGCGTACGTGCGTGTTGTAAATGAGAAATAAAACACATAAAGTTAAACTTATAATTATAAGCACATTTAAAAGTCAAAGAGAACCAATAAATTATTAGAGTAGAATATAGTAAAGAAATAACGAGAAATTTTCTAAATAAATAAATAAATAAATCTAAACTTATTTATAAATGGAACTTTGTCTCTGTGTGTGTGTATGTGAGTGTGTTACCTATAGACTCCGAAACAGCTGAACCAATTTTCTTGAAAATTTACACAGTTGTACTATAAGCTTCTGCGAGTGTTCTTAGCTAGGTGTGGTGTCGAGGTACCCCCGATAAATATCGAAAATCGATAATCGAAAAAATCAGGTCATAGAAGGATTGGTCCGATTTTAATCAAATTTGATACACTCATAGACAAAGACATAAGAAACGATATTCAGAAGTTTCAATGTTGCAGTTCTAACAATAGTGCAGAAAATCGATAATATATATATATATATATAAAAGGTGTTTGTGTGTGTGTGTTTATCTGCCTATATGTCTGTATTTTTTTTCAGCCCTTTTATTTTAGTTTTTGCTTCGGGTTTGGCTCTAAGTAGCTATAATTGTAGTTCTTAGTCTCAGCCATGATACCATTTACTCATAGGACTTATTTAGCCTTCAAAATTCAGTTTGCGACGGAAAAATTATTTGACATCGATAACGGAAATCAAAATTTGACTTACATCCATTCATTTTTCTTTCAGTCTACGGTTTCACTTTAACTGGAAACAACTATTGCTTTTTAGTGTTTCGTGCCAACGTCCAAAGAGTCTGAGCTTCAGGACCATGGATTATTTTTAAAGCTTTTATTACACCCGAGCAACGTCGGGCTATGCTGCTAGTAAATAAATAAATGTATTGTGTGTACAACCCTTTCCGTTTTTCTCTCTGTATGCTTTTTAGTCAGTGTCGTCATGTGTGCATCTTTTAGCATGCGTGTGTGTGCATGAGCATGTTTGTGCATTTCTATATGATCTCTAAAGTGTTCTACAGAGTTTGGCATGCCGGCCTTCTATGCAAACTGCGGAGCTATGGTATAGCTGGACAATTGTTTGAACTAATCCAGTCACTCCTATCTAACCGCACATTGAAAGTGGTATAAAACAGACATACCTCCCAGAACTACCATACGAACGCGAGTGTCCCTCAAGGCTCTATCCTACGTCATACGCTCTTTCTGATCTACATTAATGATCTCCCTGATACCATAAGATCCCAAGTAGGTATGTACGCCGATGACACCACAGTTTATTCTCGCCTCGACCAAAAATCTGGTGCGGGCGACAAAGCTAACCTTGCAGCCGAGCTTGGAAAGGACCTCCAATCCGTAGTGGACTGGGGTGAGAAATGGCTCGTAAATTTTAATGCTTCTAAAACGAAGCTACTATCAATTAATCATCATAGACAATCGCACCTACCTCCTATTAGCATGGACCAGGCTTGCCTCCCAGAGAGTAAAACACTACGCCTCCTTGGTCTCACACTCTCAGCGGACCTCAAGTGGAATGACTATATCGAATCTATTGCTAAATCCGCTGCTATGAAAGTCGGTTCTCTGTGCAGGGCCCGGTGGTTTTTTCCGTCTGAATCTATCCTGCACATTTATAAATCTACCATCCACCCGTGCATTGAATACTGTTGCCATATCTGGTCGGGTGCCCCTGCTATTCTCCTTGGGCTTCTCGACAAGGTACAGCGAAGTGTCTGTAATGTGATCGATACCGACTTAGCAGACCGCCTGCAGCCTCTCTCTCACCGGCGCGACGCGGCTTCCCTGTGTCACTTCTATAAATACTTTCACGGCTTCTGCTCCGATGAACTTAGATCACTAGTGCCCCCTAGGTTCAAATTTGCACGAGATACTAGATTAGCAACTAGATCCCACCCTTTTACAGTGAAACCGATAAAATGCAACCTCAACTTCTACTCCAACAGTTTCTTTTCTCGCACTTCTCGACAGTGGAATTATCTTCCACATGACTGCTTCCCCGACGGCTACAATCTCCAGGAGTTTAAATGTAAGGTCAATAGACACCTCCTAACACACTAACTTCCATTCTTTCAAACACTCTTCCCACCCACCCAACTATCTATCACTCCCCTTCTGACATTTCCTATATCTAACCACTCTTCCTATTTACCTCCCTCTATGTAGCCCCAAGCGCAATAGTGGTAGTAGAATACCTTGCTTGGGGTGAAATGATTAAAATATATATATATTTTTTTATATATATGTTTCGTCTTTCCTCTAACCCCATGCTTCCCAACCCCGGGGCAAATTACCCCAGTGGGCTAATGTGCCCATATTTTTTTTGGGGGGGGGGCAATGGATGTTTGGTTTGGGAAGAGGCAATCAGCTTATAATTTCACACTGTGCCAAATTATTAACTAGACAGCATTTCAAGGAAGAATTCCTCTACCCCAATCTCTCTTAAAGTATTTTCTTTCAAGCCTCTTGGAAAACTTTCGTATGTACTTTACAAACTTGAATAATTCCAAGAATGAATGGGTAAGAAATCCATACCTTGTGAGTAAAGATATTATTCCTGATGAAGAGTATCCAGCAAAAGAAGAATTCGTCACACTCAGGATGAACAATGCATAGAAGTTTTTGTTTGAGACCAAGTCTGGTCTAGACACCTTTTGGATCTTTTGTCTGCAGCATATACCAACACTAGCCTCTAGCAGGACACATTCTCAGAGGATTTTCAACCACTTATCGATGTGAACAAGCTTTTTCTATTTTCCTTGGAATGAAGACCAAGAAACGTAGCAGACTCAACCTGGCAAACGACGCCCGAATAGCCCTTTCAGTCACACAGTCAAGAATAAATAAACTGGCACAGGCAATACAAGCTCAACACTCACATTAAGAATCACGGCTAGGTTACGGCTACTATACCTCTGATTATTATAAATTAGTACTATTGTATTGAATAATTTCCATTAACTTTATCTGCTTTTGATGTATGAAAATATAATTACTTCTTTTTCTATATTACAAGTATTTGTTCATTGAGGTAATGGATAATAGTGATATTGTATTTTGGGGTAATCACAGCAAAAATGTTGGAAACCTATGCCCTAGCCTAACCCACATAAAATCAATATATCCCAACGCTTTCCTTTGCGTAAGCTAACTTCTGGAGTTAGAATTTTACCTCATTCTCTGTTTATAAGTGGTCGGAGAATGCGTGCCTTAAAATGACATGCTGAAAATGGCTATTTCCGCACTAAGTTTTATCTGAATTCACACACACACACACACACACACACACACACACACACACACACACACACACACACACACACACACAAGGTGACAAATTTATTCGCCTGAAGAGAGTCAACTTTGGACTCGAAACACGTGTAGAGACACAAATACAATTATGGACACTTAATATATTATGCAAAAGGCAAGTAATATTAATAACAATAAATCTACACTTAAAAAAAAACATTCACGGCTTCTAACACTTTTTCACCTATACTAATTTTTCTCGTTGGAACAACTCCTATTTCTGTTTTCATATATATATATATATATATATATATATATATATATATATATATATATATATGTGTGTGTGTATATATGTGTGTTTTCAACATATATATATATATATATATATATGTATGTATGTGTGTATATATGTGTGTTTTCAATATATATATATATATATGTGTGTGTGTGTGTGTGTGTGTGTGTGTGTGCGTGTGTGTGTGTGTGTTAAATAAGAAAGAATATGCGTTAAAGAAGCCTAAAAGTATGCACATGTTTGAAAGACAACAGAGGGAGATAAAACGAGAAAAGTAAATTCTATATATATAAAAAATATATATATATATATATATAAATGTAATAAACTAAAAGTGAATCGAATCCAAAAACTGAATTTGACAGAAATAAGCCCACCGCTACAAAAAAAAAAAAAAAAGGAATGGCATAGAATATAAAATGAAATAAAAAAAATATCAATCTGAATAAAAATTGGGAGTTGGAAAAGAAAATGGAACAAAAAATAAAAGCGGGAACGACGCAGAACAGAAAGGGAGAAAATAAAAGTCAAATTAAAGGCTAAACTTTTCCCTTTTCTAACGAAATTTATTTATCGGCTTATTCAAACAAACTATGAATGACTTTTAAACAGCAGTAGCAACAGCAGAAGAAGCAGCAAAAAGCAGAAAAGGTTTCAGGAAGACAACCAAATTTTTAACATAAATGTTCATTTTCAAAATTATTCTTACGCTTCCTGTAGTCAGGAATGAAATCAGTGAAAACAAACAATCGTTAATTACCCAATGTCATGGATATGTGTGTGTGTGATTTATCTTCTTATAGATAGTTCTGTCTTATGTATTATGACCACTGGATATTAATCTGTCTGAAAATCTCAATTCCTTGATTTTTCCCCATTTACTCTCGTTTTCTAAATTTCTACATTTTATGAATTACTTTTTTTTTTTGTTGTTTCTTGCTTCTCGATTTTTCTTTGCTGAATCAATCTAATTAAGCTGCTCTTTATGCAACTGTTTTTTTTTCTTTGTTTTTGTTCTTGGATTTCTTTTCGGATTTTTTTTTACTTCCAACTTTATAGTTTCTCTTAAGAACTGTTTAGAATTTGGAGCATGGAATTTTCTTGCCTTCCTTTGAATATTTGAAATGTCTTCATTTATATCTTCCAGCAAGTCTCAAATGTCTTTCTTATTTTATGTTTTTAATCATTTTATCCCAAGCAAGACGGAACCGCCATTAGTGTGCAGGGTTAGGGTTGCAGTGAGAGAAAAGATTTGGTGTTGAAAAAAGAATCAGAAATGATCGGGATTCAAGAAAATAAAAGATGGCAAATGACGTTTTATTAAAATTTGTGTCCCCTAATAATGAATCCGGGTATGAATCCTTACCTCGCTCTAAAATATTAAACTCTTCAAGTATAGGATCTTCCGTTATCTATCCTTCATATCCTCATAATTTATATTTACTTCTTCCTCTACCTCTCTTATATCCATACAAAAATCACATTCACTAACGCCCTGATTTGAGTACCTCTTGAGCCTTTTGTTGGGTAAAAAATAGCGTAAAATGTCCAACTAATTATTAGATTTACATTACATTGGACAACAAAATAAATAAATAAATAAAATACAATAAATGTGATAGGTACTGATCTGGCGACTCGACTGCAGCCACTTTCCCATCGTCGAAATGTGGCCTCCCTCTGTCTCTTCTATAAATACTTTCATGGCTTCTGCTCGGATGAGCTTAAGTCACTGATGCCTCCTCAACAGGTGTTTACCCGTGCAACCAGACTGGCAACTGGGTCCTACCCATTCACAGTCAGGTTAGCCAAATGCAGACGACAATTCTACTCCTGCAGCTTCCTCTCTCGCACTTCCCGCCTGTGGAACTCACTCCCGTATTCTTGCTTTCCTGACGGCTACGACCTCCAGAAATTTAAAAGCAAAGTTAATACTCATCTACTAACCACTGGCCTCTAGCTCTCTCCCCTCCCCTGTATAACCTTCCCTTTCTCTCCTCCTATGTATCTGTCATCGCACCTTCTTTCTCAGCTTTCTATTGTTCGTTTCTAACTAGCTTGTACTCCTCATTCTTTTCTAATTATTCTTTTTACGTTTATTTAACCCCCTGCACATCAGTGGCGTTTCCGCCTTGCTCGGGGTGAAATGATTAAAAAAAAAAAATGAAATAGTGTTTACACACCAAACATTTTTTTTTAGATAATATCGACTCGGAACGATAAATCGGATTGCCGAGTTCGAATTCCAGTTAAAGTCCTTGCATTCACTTACGCGCAAATACCCTTGGAAAAGGTATTAATCCATCTCCTTCCTCCAGGTATAGGTTAAATAATAGGACAGATTGGGTTCTATAGCCTTGGCTGGTAACAAGTCTACCGCAGAAAGCAATGACAGCCTACTGCGGGATAATCTTCTGCCCAGTCAGTCATGTCTCTTTCGAGACATGATCGCACAAAACCTGTATCACGTATGGCATTTAACTAACTGAGGGTACTGAATCTGAAAATGAGCTTACTTTTTCTTGGTTAGCTACTATTTTTGCTTTACAGAAATGTGTCACTTTTTGAAAAAAAATTGTTTTCATTTATTTTTTGCATATATGATATTGACCGACGGCAATATTTCTCAAAGTAAAATCGTAGAAACTTCTCAATTTGCATTTAGGTTAACAAATATTGGTCTGCTTATTGAGAAATACTCTTTGTTTCAGTAACAATCAAGATCTACGTCTTTAAAAATAACACAAATGAAATCATTTAATAAATAGCAAAAATAAAATTTTCATGAACATCAGAACTATGGTAAACATTTTCTCTTTCTTGATTGTCTGTTATGTTCAGTGTTATTTGAGTCCATTTGATACTTCAGAAGTAGTCAGCCATCATTCGTTTGTACCACTGTTACTGGTAGCGCTCTTCCGTTGTTTTGATATCCTGGCTGAATTGTACTCCTTGTTCATTCCTCACATCGCCGCAATTATTTGAAAATATGTCGAGATGGTTTTATAAACAATTAACCTTAATACGCGTGTGAGCCTATTACTGATGAAGTGCATTGTTGCTAATTTTTATCAGTTAATTTGAATTTTGGCGATGAATTGAAAAAATTCGGTGCTTCTGTTTTAATTCTTTTTTTTTTTTTGCTCAAAAATACTTTTTTTCTTAAAAAAATATTTTATTTTATGTGGCTGACATAAATTGCTCGACCTACCAGAAAATTTATCGGGTTTTTACGATCTTTCTTAACTAAATGTTGCAATCAGCCAAGATCGTAAATTGATCTTTTTTTCAAAAATGAGCAATTTCAGCACAGTAAAAACGGTAGCTTGACATGAAAATCAAAGTTCATTTTCGGAATCTGCACCATCAAGTGAGCTAAAAAATGTGTTTTGCTTTTTGGCACCAAACATCGTGTTGACCACTGTAATAATTCGCCCTCACATTTATCTTCCTATGTCTGCTTTCATTTAATTCTTCATATTAGTCTGATGCAATAGGTCTTATCGCAGTCTTTCATGCCATACTAGCAGTATTACCCGGCGTTGCTCGGGTGTAATGAAAGCTTTAAAACTAATCCATGGTCCTGGAGCTCAGACGCTTTGGACGTTGGCACGAAAGATTAAAAAGCAATAGTTGTTTCCAGTTAAAACGAAACCATAGGCTGAAAGAAAATGAATGGATGCAAGTCAAATTTTGATTTCTGGTATCGATGACAAATAAATTTTGAAGACTAAATAAGTCCTCTGAGTAAATGGTATCATGGCTGAGACTAAGAACTACAATTATAGCTACTTAGAGCCAAACCCGAAGCAAAAACCAAAATCAAAGGGCTGAAAAACTGATTTTGATCAGACGAGATAGGATATTGGGGTATCGATTTCCAATATCGGAGTCAAATAAGCTATCCAAGGATAAACTAACCTAAGTAAGTCCCTGAAAACTTATCGTACCCATTGGGACTAAAATTGGAGAAAATTAGCCGTATTGATAGCTGAGCATCGGTTTTTTATCAGAATATCGGGGTATCGATTTCCGATATCGGGAAAAATGAGGCGTCTGAGAAGATCTACTAATGTTTGAAATTAAAAACTATAATTTTACCAAGTTAGAACAAATTCTACAGCAAGAATCACGACAAAAAGGGCTGAAATCTTGATCTTGATCAGACCTGATCGGATATCGGGTTATCGATTTTCGATATCTGGGAAAAATCGGAAAAAATAAGTAGCCCATGACCTGACAGGAAGCCTAAAGAATATTTGTGTGAAGTTTAGTGAGAATCGGATAAAAATTGTGAATTTTTTATAAAGGACATACTTACATATAGTAAGTCAGACAGACAGACAGACAGACACAAACACAATTGCCTTATATATATATATATATATATATATATATATATAGTTCAGAGAAATATTAGAAGAATATTCAGTTATTCAGTTTTTGATTACATCTGCAATCGGTCTTTCATCCGAAGGTGAATAGATTAGTTCGAATCTATATATATAATAAGCAATCTGTGAGTCTGTGTGTGACATTTCCCTATGCACGCCTACATTTTTTAGGCTACGCCATTCAAACTTTCTAGGGATACAAGGAAGCCAGGTCGACACATACTTTTTTAGTTTAAATTCAGCAATTTCACCTGTCGCACTTTTTGGCCAATGGAGTCACTTTTTACATTTGCCCCGTAAAACATCTAAGATCTAAGATGATTGCTCAATTACGTCACAGAAATCAAATCACACGTGTCAAAAGTGACTAAAATATATTTTTATTTAAAAAAAAAATGAGCCTTTATATTTAATTTTTATTCCGACGTTTTAAAAATTCATTTGGTCAACAAAAATTGAATATTTTTCCCCGTAATTTTGAAACAAAAGAAATATTTTTTTAAAAAAGTGTTTTTTCAAACAAAAAGAAATTATGTGAAAAAAGGTGAAAATGGTTAATTTAATTATTTAAGTCTTTTTTTTTTTTAGATTTAATATTTCATACTTCAGAAAATCAAATTAAAAAAAATAGAGTTTTTTTTTCGCTAAATATTTAATGCAGGAAAACAACTGTCTGTAAATGATTTCCATCTACTCTTCTCATTGGCATCTTCTCCTACTACTAAAATGTTCTGAGTTGTACGGGCAATGCCAGGCTATGATGCTAGTCTACTATAATTTAATACTCAACAGTCTACTTGTCTTTGTGTTGCTTGTCAGTTTCTCCTACTAAACCAAAGTTTTCTCTACTATTCAACACAAAGATTGAACTCATAATTGTCATAATAGATATGTTTTAATCATGTGTCTCTTGGACAATCCATTACTGGAGTTAGGGAGTATTTATTAACTGATGCAAGATATTTTTCTCACAGCATGAAAAGCAAAATGAAAACAATTTACTCTAGTAAAATGCTAGTCATCTATATAGCACAAAATACGGGACAAATTCTTTTTAGACGGAGGAAGAACTTGAAACGACAGAAGATTTTACAATGTTTAGAACGACATTGACGGAGTATGTGAGAAATGTGGAAGTGTCAAGAAGAGTCGGAACTACAAGGAAACTGCTGCTAACATTTAGGGACAGCTGGAAGTTTGGGAATGCGTGATGAGGAGAGAGCATATAGAGCAGTGATTTTCAACCACCGCGTCGCGGAACAACCACCGTGTGCCGCGAGACTCTTAACTACGCCACAAAATATTATAACGTCGTGCATACAGTACGGTGCAAAAGTATTAGGACAAGAACTATTTTATCTTTTATGAGGCATATTGACAGAAAATAAACAATTTAATTAAAGTAATTTTATTTGATTTATTCAATAAGTTATTTAACAAAAAAAATACTTGTTACAAAATAAATTTAATATTTAGTATAATAGCCTTTTGCTTTGAAATAATAAAATAACTGCAACAACTTACCAATCGCATCTAATATATATATATATATATATATATATATATATTATAGTACTGTGCAAAAGTATTAGGACAAGAACTATTTTATCTTTTATGAGGCATATTGAAAAAATTAACAATTTAATTAAATTAATTTTATTTGATTTACTCAATAAGTTCTTTAACAAAAAAATACTTTTTACAAAATAAATTTAATATTTAGTATAATAGACTTTTGCTTTGAAATAATAAAATAACTGCGACAATTTACCAATCGCATCTAGTATATACATACATATATATATATATATATATATATATATATATATATATATATATAGTACTGTGCAAAAGTATTAGGACAGGAACTATTTTATCTTTTATGAGGCATATTGAAAGAAAATTAACAATTTAATTAAATTAATTTTATTTGATTAACTCAATAAGTTCTTTAACAAAAAAAATACTTGTTACAAAATAAATTTAATATTTAGTATAATAGCCTTTTGCTTTGAAATAATAAAATAACTGCAACAACTTACCAATCGCATCTAATATATATATATATATATATATAGTACTGTGCAAAAGTATTAGGACAAGAACTATTTTATCTTTTATGAGGCATATTGACAGAAAATAAACAATTTAATTTAAGTAATTTTATTTGATTAACTCAATAAGTTCTTTAACAAAAAAAATACTTTTTACAAAATAAATTTAATATTTAGTATAATAGGCTTTTGCTTTGAAATAATAAAATAATTACGACAATTTACCAATTTACAGTACTGTATATATGTGTGCAATAGTTCCTAGCGTCGAACTAGTAAAGGAGTAATTGTACAGCGTTAGTATTGGAGCTAGTGAATAATTATTGAACTTTTTAACCCTCATTAGCTAAATCAATCTCTAGCAGTTATATTGCAATTTTCTACTTCTTATTTAGGTGAATTATGCCTATTAACCTTAGATAACATTGTTTATCATATAACCCCAAGCAAGACGGGAATGTCACGATTGCGCATGTGGTTAAAGTTGATATAAAAGAGCGGCCACAGGCGAGTATTGAGGAAAAGATAAAAGACGAATGAGATTCAAGAAGATAGAAGATGCCAACTGACGTTGCATTTGAATTTTTGAAGATTCTAGCTATCTGGGAAACAAGCAAACAGAAGTGGTTTCCACAGGTGGAAAGTGCGAGAAAAGAAACTGTTTGATTAGAAGTGTCGGTTGCATTTGACTATTTAAACGGTGAAAAGGTGGGACTTAGATGTCAGCCAAATAGCGCGCTTGAATACACAAGGTTACCAAGTACCAAGAAAAAAAAAAGCAAGGATGTCTATACTCAGCGGAAGAATAAATAAGGGTCTGCTCATCACACATTTGACTAAACATTGAAGAAGTTGCCAAAAAAAAAAAAATGCAAAACAAAACAAGACAGCTACGGACTATCTGAATATTACAATTATCATTGTCATAATAATCAGTTTGGATGATTTTGTTTATTGAAGATCACCAACAGCAGTGACAACTAAAATGGATAGCAAACATAAGTCGAAGAGAAAATAAGGACATGATCAAAATGTTGACGTCCAACACCATTTCAGACAAAAGGCTTGAAAAGTTTAATAACAGTGTAGTAATAGCAACAGTACTTGAAAAGCCTATTTTTCTAAAAATTGTTTTTAAGAGAAAGATTTTGTAAATTTCAACCGATACTCATACCGACTACCTGGTCAATGAATATCGAATGTTTCCTTATAATGAAACGACTAATAAAACTTCTTAAATATGGCAGCGAATGTTGGACAACATCAACCAAGATGAAGGAAAAACTTGAAGCAGCTGAAATGTGGTTCTACAGAAGGATGCTGCGAATATCCTGGACCGAGCATGTGAGCAATGATGAGGTTTTGAAAATGATGGAAACAAAAAGGAAATTAATATTGAGCGCCAGGAAGAGACAACTGAAGTTCCTGGGATATGCAATGAGAAAAGAGGGCTTGTAGAACCTGTCACTAACAGGCCAGATAGATGGAAAAAGAGACAGAGGAAGCAGGGGATAACATATTTAAAAGGTCTGAGTAGGTGGATGACAGAACGGGGTCTGAGAGACGTTACAGGAGAAAGCGTCCTAAGAGCCACCAGGGATAGGAGGATATGGAAGGCCATGATCGCCTACGTACTGAAGGGACAAGTTACATAAACGAGGAAGAAGAAGACTAATATGACAGTTATTACTCCAGCTCACAGGACATATTGAAAGTGAGGAGGTGATCTACAGTACATCTTTTAGTAAATGAATGATAGAGCAAGAAATAAAAAATGATAAATGTATGTGAGTGATAAAATCAGGAAGTTGTAGAGGGTCATGATCGCCTATGCAATGAATATGACAGAAGTGACGTTTGTCGTTAGTCTTGTTAACAGTTTGAGAGCAACCAACACGAAAATGAATTTAAAAAAACATGATTTTAAAAATACGTAGACGCACCTGACTTTCTCGCATTAGGCATAGTAAATGCTCCTTGCTAAAGCAAAACGCATTACATTGTTCAGCGAATGGAGAACTTTTAGTTTTTTTTGTTTTTTTTTTTTTTGAGTGTAATAAAATATAAAACGGATCCATGTCTGAAGAAGAGAAGAAGAAATTTTCAAAATATTTTGTTGCAAATGCAAAAACTCACGCGTACACATACAAAACGTATAAACGAAGGCACGTTTACAGGTAGTTCCTTTTACGATCTCTTAAAATGATACTTAGACACCCCCATCAAAAAACTAAAAAATGGAAAAAAATACAGTAAAACGAAAATTTCTAGCTTCGCGTACAACGCGCAAACTTTGCCTAACATTTTAACAAGGCAATTATAAGTTTTTCGCTTTTGAGTTGGCATTGCCGAAGGGCTTAAGTTAATAAAAGCATAAGAAACTCTCTCTCTCTTTCAAAAACACATGTACAATTATATATATATATATATATATATATATATATATATATATATATATATATCACCAGTGTGCTGAATGTCAAAATGTCATTTGTTTAATATTCTTCACCAAACAAGCGTGATACGGTTACAGATGCTCAGCGGTCGGCCACAAAGTGAAAAGATTTTAAAGTGTAGAAGATATAGTGGTTGCCAATGAGGTGCAAGGAGGAGATAGAATCAGATGGAAACGTCGGGTGTATATATATTTTTATTCTTTGCAGACGAACGTAAAGAAGCGCTACTGCTATCGAACTATAGCGGCTGCAAGCCAAATAGCGCCTACATGACGGCAGGAGCAAGAACGTCACCGAATAAAAGTTGGAAAACGTTCTTTTACCGAAAAGGAGAACAAAGAAGCATGAAAACTCGACTGGCAATAATAGAACCAACAGAGTTAATGAACGATCCAGTCAGAGCTTCTCTCAAAAGAGACTCGAAAAGTGCAGGCACGCAACTGAGCCAGATAACATTCACTGCCGAACGGTTATTGTTGTGCACGAGCATTATACTGATATCTGCGTTGTGACAAGTTAATCTCCGAGATAGAATAGCGAACAGTCGTATACAATATAATATTAACTAAAAAAAACAACAACATATATTAAAAATACTGGTCATGGCGATAAGCTACATCTGGTAGCAACGCCTCTGATCAGGATGTTTTAAAGTGTGTGGAACCATCTAAACTAATATTGTTCTTCGTAGGTCAACTCTGACCCGCGATAGTAGGACCTGTTAGGTTTCAAACTATTAGGCAAATAGTGAATCCCTGAACAAAAATAGAACACTACGAAAGTAGGAAAATAGCAGCCATATATATATATATATATATAGCAACAGTCCTTATTTATAGGTAAATTAGCAAGAATACCTGTTTATAGTAAAAATAGCAACAATGCATTTTTAGAGCAAAATAACCACTAATAAATTGTTTAGTAATGTTATCAACTATACATTTTGTATCATAGGATCAATAATACATTTTATCTCTAGTTAAGGCATACAATGGCTTCCACATTGCATTTAATTGGTCCTGTAAAATTCAGTTCAAAATATTAATATACCGGCATTAAATAACCCATAGCGGTTGATATGCCTTTAAATAAAATCAACCACGTAACCATATACTAGAAGGTTTACGCATAGTATCTAAAATTACCAAAAAATATTCGACGATGTAACAGATGTTTCAACTGTAATCAAACCCTCTTCCTCTGCTACATGCATACGTGTTACTATAAATTATATTACATTCAGTCAGTTAAGTGCCATACGTGATACACGCTTGGGCGATCATGTCTCGAAAGAGACATGACTGACTAGGCAGAAGATTATCCCGCAGTAGGTTGCCATTGCTTTCTGCGGTAGACTGGTTGCCGACCAAATCTATAGAACCCAATCTGTCCTGTTATTTAACCCATAACTGGAAGGAAGAGACGGATTAATACCTTTCCCAAGGGTATTTACGCTTAAGTGAATACAATGGATTCAACTGGAATTCGAACTCGGCTTCTCCTTCCGAGCCGATATCCACTGTACCACAAGTCACATTACATTATAATACTTATTAATATTACTAGTGGCCCCGTGTCGTTAAAAATGATGTCAAAATATTTATAACGATTTGCCGTATCACAAATACATCAACAAAGAATCAAATTACTGCCATGGTATCATTAATAATAACTTGAATAAGTCAATCCAGTTTCGTTTATGTATTAAGTCTGGTAATAAGGAAGATTTTGACAACTCTAAAATTAAATACATTAATACATTTGAAAAAAGTAAATTCAACACTGATTTAAAATACACTGGTTAAAACAAAGTAAATAAAATAAGCAGAAACTGCGTAACAGTAACATTATATGGTTTAAACCATCTTTCAGCGGTAATGCCCAAACAAACCTTGGAAAATTATTCCTAAATTTAATTCACAATCATTTTTAACAGAATGAAAATAATATTTTATTTACTACAGTTATGTTGAACACAGATAAAAAATAAATAAAATAGAATATGAAAATAAAATATATAAGCAAAAAAATTAAAATTAATCATTTGCTTTCCTTTAAAATCCATATCACTTTCTTGATCCCTTCCCCTCTCTCTACCAGCTATTTAACCCGTCTCTCTACTTTTCTCTCTCTACTCGCTATTTACCCCTCTCTCTACCCATTATTTACTCCTCTCTCTACTTCTCTCTCTCTACCCACTATTTACCCCCTCTACTTCACTCTCCCCGCTCTTTACCCTCTCTCTCTACTTCTCTCTCTCTACCCGCTATTGACCTCCTCTCTCTACCCGCTATTTACACCCTCTCTCTATCCGCTATTTACACCCTCTCTCTACTTCTCTCTCTCTACCCGCTATTTTACCCTCTCTCTCTATTTTTCTCCCTCTACTCGCTCTTTACCCTCTCTCTCTACTTCTTTCTTTACCCGTTATTTACCCTCTCTCTACTTCTCTCTCTCTCTACCCGCTATTTACCCCCTCTCTCTACTTCTCTTCCTCTACCCGCTCTTTACCCCCTCTCTGTACTTCTCTCTCTCTCTACCCGCTCTTAACCCCCTCTCTCTACTTCTCTTCCTCTACCCGCTCTTTACCCCCTCTCTGTACTTCTCTCTCTCTCTACCCGCTCTTAACCCCCTCTCTCTACTTCTCTTCTTCTACCCGCTCTTTACCCCCTCTCTGTACGTCTCTCTCTCTCTCTACCCGCTCTTAACCCCCTCTCTCTACTTCTCTTCCTCTACCCGCTCTTTACCCCCTCTCTCTATACGTACGAACAGGGATTTTTTTTACGAAAGCAGCGCGACTGGAATTTTTAAACAACCGAAAATTTCCAAAATTAGGGAGGGGTTATTTAAGGTTCGTACAACACAATCATCCCTGTTTGTATGGATGAATGGGTTGTATCAACTGTATATTACCTATGACACTGAACCGACTAACAGACTGACTTATTCCTCTACCATTGGTTGGTTTTGTATTTATTTACATTCTCATTGTTAATTATTAGTGCATATTTGTTTTCTAAAGTGTTTTTAATTCGCTTAACCCCTTTGTCTTAGCTTAATATTTTTCATGATTTTAGCTGCATTTGTTGATTGCGTATTTATATTTTTTACTTTCATAGTGATGTCGAGTCCCTTTAGAAATTTAAGTGAGTGTCCCCTAGGTACGAATTTGCACGAGATACTAGATTAGCAACTAGGTTCCACCCTTTTACAGTGAAACAGATAAGATGTAACCGTAATTTCTACTCCAACAGCTTCTTTTCTCGCGCTTCCCGCCTGTGGAATTCCCTTCCACATGTCTGCTTTCCCGACAGCTAAAATCTCCAGGAGTTTAAATGTAAGGTCAATAGACACCTCCTATCACACTAACTTGCATCTATTCTCTCAAACACTCTCACCATCTACCCAACTCTTCTGGCATTTCCTATATCTAACCATCCTTTCTCACCAATTTCCCCTATGTAACCCCCTGCGCAATAGTGGCAGCGGAATGCCTTGCCCCGGGGTGAAACGATTAAAAAAAAAACCAACGGTAGAACAAAGTAAATTGAGTAAAGTTAAGACATTTCTTATAATTCTGAAGAAGTTATAGCATTCAGTTAGATGTTAATTCTAGATATTTTTGCCGATGCCGTCCTCTCAGTTTGGGTTATAATCTTACTGCCATTCAGTCAGTTGAGTGCCATACGTGATACACGCTTGGGCGATCATGTCTCGAAAGAGACATGACTGACTAGGCAGAATATTATCCCGCAGAATATTGCCATTGCTTTCTGTGGTAGACTGGTTGGTTGCCAGCAAAGGCTATAGAACACAATCTGTCCTATTATTTAACCAATAGCTATCGGGGAAAGAGATGTGTTATATTATTAAGTAGTAATTAGTAGGGGATCAGTTTATTAGTTCATAACAATATAAAACTGATCCCCCCACTTTATGTCCAGTAGAAGCCTTAATTATGTTTTCAACTACTATATTCAGTCAGTCAAGTGCGATACGTGATACACGCTTTTTGCGATCATGTCTCGAAAGAGACATGACTGACTGAGCAGAATATTATCCAGCCATTGCTTTCTGCGTAGACTGGCTGGCAGCCAAGGTTATAGAACCCAATCTGTCCTATTATTTAACCCATAACTGGAAGGAAGAGAGGGATTAATACCTATCCCAAGGGTATTTGTACGTAAGTGAACGCCATGAATTCGACTGGAATTCGAACTCGGCCCGCCGATTTGTCGTTCCGAGTCGATATCCATTGTGCCGCAACGCACATCCTGCCATTACTTTTAACAATATGAAGACAACCATGTTGGAAGTGTGTCCCTTATCGCAAGTCATTAATTTTCTTAATTTACAAGTCATTTTCTTTTTTTCATCGAGAGACCTGTTGATAACGTTGAAGCTGCAAGTTAAAACTGGTATTGCCATAATTCAGTTATGATCGTTGATTTAATTATTATTATTAAACAAAATAGCTGACGTAAATTTTTAAATAATTTACATTTCCAAAGAGCGAGCTTTCCAGATATGAAAATGATAAAGTAGATTTTTTACAATATTTCCACAGTCTTGTTGATTTTTTTATCAGTAGAAATGTTTTTTATCCTTTTCAAGACACTCGACATTTTACATTTCTTTATTCTTGTAGGTAATCTTCTTATATATAAACACTGAGGAAAAAAATGTACAGTAATTTTTAGCAACACAGTTTTCCGGTTACATTTGTTACCATAGATCACACCCCCGAAGATGATCTCGGAAAGAGGTTAAAAGTACTTGGGTACCTTGAGTAATGAATGAAAGTAATATTTACATTCATTTCAATATTTAATCTGACACACACACACACACACACACACACACACACACACACATATATATATATATATATATATATATATATATATTAAAATTTGTGTTTTTAGGCAGCCACTTTTCTTTTAAACATGTCAAATTAAATAAATTGCAAACAATATGTTAACTTATTTTTCATAAAATCCGTTCATACTCACGGATAATCTTTCTCGTATTACAATCAAAAATGTCAGAAATGAGCTGTAACTTTGGCAGATGTTATTTTCTTTCATTTCGTAAGGTACCCCCACAAAAAAAGCAGTTTTTTCATGCTTTAACACGTGCATGACCATGACATTACAACGTGTAAAAAAATTCCACTTCAGATAATTTCTACGTTCTAATGAACGATAGCAATTTGTCAACCGTTATATTCGAAGCAGGAAAAAATTTACAGTAGTTCTTAGCAACACAGTTTTCCCGTTACATTTGTTACCATAACTCACACCCCTGAAGATGACCTCGAAAAGAGTTTGAAAGTACTTGGGTACCTTAAAAATGAATGAAAATAACATCTGCCAAATTTGCAGTTCATTTTTGACATCTTTTGATTGTAATACGCGAATGATTATCCATGAGTAGGAACGGATTTTTATTAAAAATAAGCAAACATAGTGTTTGCAATTTATTTAATCTGATATATATATATATATATATATATCACCCTATGCAAGGCAGTAAAGCTACTAAAACGTTGGGTAACAGGATGTGGAAGATTTAAGAACAGAAATATTAATAATAAACAGAACGTGGAAAAAAATATTCGGGGGGGGGGGCAGTAGATAGCGATAGACATTACATTTAATTTATTGAAGATTAAAGTTGGCGAGAATGAATGGAGTCGGAAGGGAGTTTCCCAATCGAGAAATACATGAAAAAGAAACTATTAGCATAGAACTTACGGTTACATCTAGCCAGTTCACATGTAATTTGATGAGATCTTGACGCCGCTCAAGTACTGCGCTTAAATTCAAAAATCTAGACAGCATTGCGAAGAACTCATCCGAATAATTCTCATTACCGTATTTATAGATAAGACACAGAGAGGGAACCTGAAGAAGACGAAGAAACTGTGGAAATATTGTTAAACAGTGTCTTTTCTGGAAAATTTTCCCTTATGAAAATTTTAAAATTTTTTGAAAATAATAATAATAAAAATAATAATGATAATATAATCACAAAAATTAATATGTGCAAGCCGTTATTTTATGGACTGGTGTTCAAGAAAATGGATGTGCGTTGTGGAGCAGAGGATATCGACTTGGAACGAGAAATCGGGGAGCCGAGTGCGAATTTCAGTTGAATTCTTTGCATTCACATACGCACAAATACCCTTGAGAAAGGTATTAATCCGTCTATTCCTTCCAGTTATGGGTTAAATATCAGGACAGATTGGGTTCTATAGCCTTGGCTGGCAACCGGTCTACCGCAGAAAATAATGGCAACCTACTGCGGGATAATCTTCTGCAAAGTCAGTCCTGTCTCTTTCGAGACAAGATCGCCCAAGCCTGTATCATGTATGGCACTTAACTGGTTGACTGAATATGATATGATTAAGACTTCTACTGATCATAAAGTGGGGGATCGGTTTTCTATTGTTATGAAGTAATAAACTGATCCCCCACTAATTGCTACGTAATGACATAATACATCTCTTCCCCCTCTAGGTCTGAGTCAAATAACAGGACTGATTGAGTTCTGTACTCTTGGCTGGCAATCAGTCTACCGCAGAAAGCAAAGGCAACCTACTGCGGGATAATCTTCTGCCTAGTCAGTCATGTCTCTTTCGAGACATGATCGCCCAAGCGTGTATCACGTATGGCACTTAACTGACTGACTGCTCAAGAAACTGTTTCTGCGTCCAGTTTTTGATAGACTTGTAAAAATAAGCGTAAAACTGGGCAATAAACTGGAGTTCGCTTAGTGTCGTCTATTTTATGAACGGTTCATTTCAACTTAATCTGTCACGAACATATCTATTTTCAAGAGGCTCCAAGTATGTTCTGGTAGCTCTAAAAATAACATTTTTTGTAACTCGACGTACACACCATTAACTTTCCTGTCTCGCACTGTGTAATTTTACAACTGGTTGTGAATAATTTCCCTTTTGCTTGCAATGTAAGAAGAGGCAAGTAAATAGCACAGACACGGTATTTCTATTTTAAAATTCCACCCAGGTGACTAATTCACATATAATACGCTGTTTTGGCTCACCGTCTGCTCAATTCTTATTGATCTTTGCGGTTTGGAACCTTTCACACTGACGCTTATGCTTTCAGATAATCTGCCCTCTGAATCGGCTCTGTTCCACGAAATAACTTTTGTCCCTTTCACCTCAGTGGGCCTGGCAAATCGAAGGTAACCAGAAAAACATGTCTAGTTATCTTGAAGCTGTGTGTCGGAGTCGTTCAGTAGCAAAAGTAGCAAATGTTATGGGTCTCACATTTTTAAGACCACAAACTTTCACAGACTCTGGTGAAATTACGATAATAAATGTTTACATATCGGGTAACGCTACATCTCTAATTATTCATCAATTCAGTTTACTTTTTATCAGTGCCTGTTAAATCGACACACATTCGTAAAAAAATATTTGCCTCACATTTTCCTGGCTTTGCTTATAATGTTGATGGAAGCTAATTTTTTTAATCAATTCACCCCTAGGAGAGTGGTACAGCCATTGATGTGCAGCGGGCTACATAACAGAGTTAAAATTTCAGAGTGGAAAAGAATGAAGACAAAGACAAACCAGCTGCAGGGGGTGAGAGAGAAAGAGCAAGAGAAGGATATGAACACAGGACTGAAGACGGTTACGAAGGTAGAGAGAAAGGAAAAGAACAAGACACACGGGGTGATGTAGAAAGGGCTGGAGTTAAGTGAATAAGAGATGGGAATTGACTTTGCATTTAAATTCTTGTATGTTTTAGCCGTCAGGAAGGCAAGTATATGGAAGGGAGTTCCACAGGCGGGAAGCGCGAGAAAAGAAGCTGATGGAGTAGAATTGTCGCTTGCATTTGGTTGATCTAACTGTAAAAGGGTGGGACCTTGTTGCCAGTCTGTTTGCCCGAGTAAATTCTTGTGAAGTGAGTACCAGTGACCTAAGTTCGTCAGAGCAGAAGTCATGAAAATATTTATAGAAGAGGCAGAGGGAAGCCATATCACGCCGATGAGAAAGTAGCTGGAGTCGAGCTGCCAGGTCGGGACCTATCACATTACAGATTCTCCTTTGGAGCCTGTCGAGAACACTGAGACGAACAGCAGACCTATTTAATAAACCCTTTGAATATACTAGTAAATAATTCATAATTTATTTTTTGCGTCTGATTTTAGATAATCTGTGAAGGTAAAAAACGCGGTTAGGTCTCTACAGAGAACCTTTGTAAAGTACGTATAAATAGACAAAAAACATTTTAATTTATTACGGAAACCCTATTTTTAATAGATGCCCATATTTCAGTAGATGTTCTGTTTTTATTTATTAAAAAATATATTTGTTTATTTGCATCTAAACTGAATATTCGAGAAATCTATTTAAGAAATTAGGCAATGTTTTATAATATTCCGATCTACAAATTTACTTAACTACCGTAGATATTGGGGAGAGTGTGTATTCTCTCATGATAAGCGGTTTGAACAACAATGGCTATAATGGCTAGTAACCTTGATTTCCAAAAGATTTCCATCCACCCAGTTTCATTCATAATGCTCAGGTAAATCCCGAATAGATTTTTGGAAAATTTATCCTACTTCTCAGGTAGATAACATAAACAAATCACTTTCCTGACAAGTCAACCATGTTGAAATTCGAACCCGAAATCAATGGTAGTAAATCGAACATTCCAACAACTCGGTCACGCACCATACCTACCTACATGCATAGATACATCTTAATTGCATTATTTTGTCACATGAGTGTCGGTTCTACTGTTTCAACTTAATCTCCCTCTTTTCCTCAGTTTCCTTTCAGATGACCCCCCACCTGAAGATCATCATCTGATTCACATGACTCGCAGCAAACATAGTAGATGAAACTCAACTTCTTTGTGAGTGAACCAATTCGCGAAAAGTGCGTCCTGTGCACCTTTGTATGATGTTTTTATTCAGAGGCTGACTGTTGTAGAGCAGCTAGCATCCCTCTATCGCTCTTAAGAATGGAATAGTTTGTGATCCGAGGTAGCTATGAAAAATAAATACTAATAGCAGTCTGGGATTTCCGAGTGTCATTGACGATTACTATCGGACTGTACTCTCTTCGACTCTACCGACTTCACCTCTTCTCTCTTCTAGTTTTTGTTTTGTCTTCTCGTTTGCTTGTTATGTTTGTATTAATATCCCTTAATACGGATGTTGTGCTGTCTATACTCAGTACAAATCTTCTGGGTATAGTCCTGCCACCTCGGCGATACAACAAATTGGCGATGAAGAAAATTCATAATTTATAATAGTGGTGGACAAAGATTTTCTTTTCGACTGGTGAAATCAGTACATCGAAAAAAAAACTTACGCCGGAAACAATAGATTGGCGATAAAGATATCAAGAAACAAAATCTATATGCAACAGATTTGGCTAGGTGCATTTCAAACAAGCAAATCAATAATAACAGATTTGCCGTCGAAAACTCGGAACAGTTATGACAGGCCCCAGCCAAAAAAAAAAAAAAAAAAAAATGAAAAAATAAAACACACACATTCGTACAGATTTACTGACGAAAACGAACAATTTGAAGATAATTTCAAAATAATCAGGAACAGCAACAAATTTAAAATGGAGGCCTTCTAGAAATGTTTCCTTGAATATTTTAAACAACTAGAATTAGCACAAAAACAATTTTTTATACAGCAAGAATTAGAACAAAAACAGTTAGAAAAACAACATATAATGCTAATGGAAATTTTATCCAAAAAAAAAAAAAATGGAAAACAAGCCTTGATAAACAAGATACATTTTTGCAGGACGCTATATTTAAATAAATTTAAAATTTTGGCCCACCATGTTCAATTTTTTTTTTTTTTACTTTTTTAGCGCAGTCCTATTGATACTTACTTAAACTATCTTAATTATTTCCTTAAAATGGAGTATGCACCTTAAAAAAAGATAGCACGTACAGGCGTATTATCGATATTGATTCCGAGAATGGCCAAACTGCTGGAAGAAACAATAGCAGCTTCATTGGTTTATGAGTCAGAAACATATTCTGTACAACACTGTGAGAGAATTACCTGTTACAATTGATGAGATTAGAAATAAACTGAAGTTTGACAAGTTCATAACTCACAAAAAGAAAGAGTTATTGGAGAAAAAGGAAAACGAGGAAAATATTTTTTCAATTTGTCAGAACATACTATTGATCGGTGAACGGGTAGTCATTCTGTCAGTATTAACAAAAAGAATATTACGAAGTTTCCATACAGGACACCCGGTTATTTCACGTATATAATGAATTATGAGACGTTTCGTCTATTGGAACGGAATAGATAAAGATATGGAAAACTTAGTCCAAAATTGCAAGAATTGTAAGTTGGCGGCAAAATTACTACCCATGGCCCAAAACCAACAAGCTTTGTTCTACGCATAAATTATGCAGGGCCTATAAGGGGCAGATACTACTTTGTTGTGGGGAATAGATTTTCAAAAAGGAAGTATTTAAATGCAAATCGCCGACAACAAAAATCAAAATAGAATTTTTGAAGGAATTGTTTGCAATATGTTGTGTACCGGTTAATCAGGCAACGGGGCGAAATTTGCAAATTTGTGCAAAATGCATACAGTGACTCATTTGACATTTATGCCCTACCATCCAAAATCTAACGGGCTGGTAGAACGATTTATAGCTGTTTTTAAAAGAGCAATAAGAAAGGCGGAAGGAATAGAAACAAGAAATGAGGAGTTACAGAATTTATTATTTGTCTACCGTATCACACCAAACGGAAACGCTAATTCAGGAATGTCTCCAGCAGAATTAATGTTTACAAGGAAATCAAATCAGTTTTCGATAAACTGAAACCAAATAAAAAAAAACGTGCGACAGCAAACGCTTCTGGTGACAATAAAGTGAAATGAAAAGAAGACATTATAGACAAAGCAAGGCAGTACCACCACTGATGCGCAGAGGGCTACATAAGAGTAAAAGTTTAGACCAGAGGAGAGTGAAGAGAAAGGCGGACCAGATACAGTGAGTGTCAGAGAAAAAGCAAGAGAAGGATGGTGGGAAGACTGTTGCGAAAGTAGAGAGAAAGGAAAAAACAAGATAGAACAAGATACACAGTGTGATGTAGAAAGAAAGGGGGTCAAGTGAATAAAAGAATGGTCTTGACCTTGAATTTAAATTCCTGGACGTTGTAGCCGCGAGGAAAGCAAGTATACAGAAGTGAGTTCCACAAGCGGGAAGTGAGAGAAAAGAAGCTGCTGGAGTAGAATTATTGCCTGCATTTGATTGATCTGACTGTAAATGGGTGAGACCTTGTTGCCAGTCTGGTTGCACGAGTAAATTCTAGTGGCGGGGGCACCAGAGACTTAAGTTAGTTGGAGCAGAAGACATGAATATATTTGTAGAATAGACAGAGCAAAGGCACATCCTGCCGGTGAGAATGTGGCTGGAGTCGAGCTGTCAAGTCGGGAACTATTACGTAACAGATTCTCCTTTGGAGCCTGTCGAGAACACTGAGATGAACAGCTGGCGCGCCTGACCATATATGATAGCAGTATTCTATCCACGGACGGATGGTTGATTTGTATATGTGCAAGATGGATTCAGGCGGAAAAAAATTCCTGGCCCGACACAGTGACCCAAACTTCCTAGCAGTGGATTTAGCTATTGACTCGATGTAATGATTCCACTTGAGCTTGGAAGATAGGGTAAGATCGAAGGAGCGCAATTTCTCTCACAGTTTTGGATTAATTAGTAAAACTTATATCAGTAAATCGTTGCTACGTCTGAAATAACAGTTGAGTGCCATTAAAGAATATTTTTTGCCTTTTAAAAATATGCAAAGTTGATAAATTTAATATTTAGTATAATATCCTTTTGCTTTGAAATAATAAAATAATTGCGACAATTTACCAATCGCACCTAGTATATATATATATATATATATATATATAGTACTGTGCAAATGCATTAGGACAAGAACTATTTTATTTTTTATGAGGCATATTGACAGAAAATAAACACTTTAATGAAAGTAATTCATTTGATTTACTCAACAAAAGTTTTAACAAGAAAAAATACTTGTTACAAAATAAATTTAATTTTCAGTATAATAGTCTTTTGCTTTGATGACAACCTTGATTCTGTCAGGCACTGACATCACAAACTCCCTCAATGTATCTGATGGTATCTCCTGCCAAGCACCTTGTATTTGTTCTCAAAGTCTGTCTTGCGACGAAACATAAGATTTATGAATTTTTTATCCAAAATATCCCAAAGATGTTCAATAGAGTAGTTTCAAAATAACTTGTTTAATAGAAAATAGGAAAAATCAAATACAACTACTTTTTAATACATTTCTTTTACACCTAGTTTTAAATAATCAATATTTATTAGCAATTTACTTGGTTTTTTACACTGTATTTGAATTTCAGTGAGGTTTTAAGGAAAATCACCCTTGTCCTAATATTGTTGCACACTACCGGTAGTGTGCAAAAGTGTTAGCACAGGGGTGATTTGAAACTTTATTTTGATGCCTCATAAAAGATAAAATTGTTCTTGTCCTAATACTTTTGAACAATACTGTATATTTGTTGTGGATTACAGTTGAGGAACCGCACAAAATAATGAACAACAAAAAACAGATATTGCGATAGAAACATAGGTTCTATTGACGTAATAATTTGATTATCTGGGAAGTATTTTAATGACAGACTGATATCGAAACATCCAGCCTAGAAAAGTACATTCTCTTACACAGCCACACGAGAATATAAAATCCACACTCGGAGAAAGTCTCAAATCTCCTGGACGACGGTGATTGATGAAGTTGGTAATTCGAAATTAAATCTTGTTTTCATTCCTAATGTAAGACGATAGCGTTACACTAATCTGGAAAGGTAAAATTTAATAATTTGCAAGCATTTTGTTAATTAGTTCGCTAAATCGCAACTAATTCACCTAATTCTCCTGGAGACACTCTTTACAATGTCTGTTGTTGTTAATTATATTTAATTTGTTTCCGTTTTAAAATATTGATTTTAATGTTCTGTTTTTTATACTAATTTATTGTGACTTTTTAATATTATTTATTTTCTTGCTTATTTTATATTTGTAATATAACGACAATGGTAGTAGTAACTCTGAATTACTTTGTTCTTGTACCAACGAGATTAGTCAGTTAATTGCCATACTTGATACACGCTTGGGCAATCATGTCTCGAAAGAGACATGACTGACTAGGCTGAAGATTTTCCCACAATAGGTTGCCATTTCTTTCTACCGGAGATTGGTTGCCAACCAATGCTTCTTCTTCTATGTTCCCTGTCCTTTCAGGACGTGGGCGATTATGGCTTTCCACGTCTCCCTATCCTTGGTGGCTCTTAGCACGCTTTCTCCTGTTACAACACGCAACTTTCGTTGTTTTCCTCTGTCTCTTTTCCCCTTTATCTGGACTGTTAGTATCAGGTTCTCTAAGCCCTTCTTCCTCATTGCATGTCCCAGGAACTTTACCAATTTGTCACTCACTCTCTCTCTCTCTCTCTCTCTCTCTGTGTGTGTGTGTGATTTCGCATTTGTATCTATTGTAGTGTAATGAAAAATCGGAGAACTGAGTTCAAATTCCAGTCGAATTCATTTCATTCACTTACGCACAGATACCTTTGGGAAATGTATCAAACAATCACTTCTGCCTCCAGTTATGGGTTAAATAGCATGACAAATTGGTAAAGTTGAAACTACTCTATTGAACATCTTTGGGATATTTTGGATAAAAAATTCATAAATCTTATGTTACGTCGCAAGACAGACTTTGAGAACAAATACAAGGTGCTTGGCAGGAGATACCATTAGATACATTGAGGAAGTTTGTGATGTCAATACTTGACTTTGGACACTCAGCTGCTTTTATAACACCGGAAAAGGCAACTTATATTCTCCATTGTCTGTCTCCATTCTCTGTCTCTTCTTTGCAATGTGCATTGTCCTTTCAGGCCGTAGGCAATCATGGCCTTCCACGTCTCCATAACCCTGGTGGCTTTTAGCACGCTTTCTCCTGTAACACCACGCAACTTTCGTTCCGTCATCCACCTGCCCAGGCCCTTCAAATATGTTATCCGCTACTTCCCTCTGACTCTTTTCCCCACTATCTGGCCTCCAATCCTTCTTCATTGCATGTCTCAGGAACTTCAGTTGTCTCTTCCTGGGGCTCAGTATAAATTTCCGTTTCATTTCCATCATTTCCAAAACCTCATCGTTGCTAACATGCTCGATCCATGATATCCGCAGCATACTTCTGTAGAACCACATTCTCAGGAATATAAATGTATAGAAATTGATGTGGTCACAAAGTGAGGAGTCAGTTTATATATTGATTGTAATATGGAACTGATCTTCCACTTTTTATCCAGTATGCTTCTGTAGAACCAGATTTCAGTTGCTTCAAGTTTGTCCTTCATCTTTGATGATATTGTCCAACATTCACTGCCATATTGAAGAACTGACATCACATAGCAATCCAGTACTCTCTTCTTTGTTTCTAGCAAAATTGTCCTGTTTCTTAATACTCTTCTCAGCTACTGGAATGCATCTTTGTGCTTTTGGATCTCAGGAATATAAATGTATAGAAATTGATGTGGTCACAAAGTGAGGGGTCAGTTTATATATTAATTGTAATATGGAAATGATCCCCCAACTTTTTATTTTTTTTTTTGTGGTTTCCGGTTTTCTCTTTTCCAATCTTCTCACTCTGTTTATTTTTTTTTCAATTGGAGTAGACAGATTTATCTATCGCCCGGTCCTCACTCCACCCACGTCTATTGAACAGGTGAAGAGGCTCATCCCTTGTTCCCTGTTTAGGATGTGGTTTGGCAATCAGTCTACCGCAGAAAGTAATGACAAACTACTGCAGGATAATCTTCTGCCCATCTTTTCCAAAAACACCCCTGTGTGTTTTTCTTCTCCCTTTCCGCTCTCCTCTCTTCACACCAGTGTTTCCATCATTCTCATGTCGATTCTATAACACCCCCTGTGACCTGTTCCTCTTTTTCTTCACTCGCCTCTGATGTAACCCCCTGCGCAACACTAGCAGTAATTCTTTGCTTGGGAAACGTATTAATCCGTCTCTTCTCTTTATAATTGGAGTAGATAGATTAAACTATCGCCCGGTTCACACTCCACCCACGTCTATTGAACAGGTGAAGAGGCTCATCCCTTGTTCCCTGTTTAGGATGTGGTTTCCGGTTTTCTCTTTTGCAGTCTTTTCACTCTTATGTAGCCCCCTGCACATCAGTGGCGCTACCGCTTTGCTCGGGGTGATATGATTAAAAAAAGTTATGGGTTAAATAACAGAACAGATTAGGTTTTATAACCTTGGCTGGCAATCAGACTACCGCAGAAAATAATGCCAACCTACTGTGGCATAATCTTCTGCCCATCTTTTCCAAAAACACCCCTGTCTGCTGTTCTTCTCCCTTCCCGCTCTCCTCTCTTCATACCAGTGTTTCCATCATTCTCGTACCTATTCTATGACACCCCTGTGACCTGTTCCTCTTTTTCTTCATTCTCCTCTTACGTTACCCCAAAGCGCACCTCTGGCAGTAATGCTTTGCTTGGGGTGAAACGATTATGTATAAAAAAAAATGAATATTTGGGAAGTGTTCTGACAGACGACGGAGAGTGCGACTTTGATATTCGAAGGCGCATGGCATGGTCAAAGATACATTCCAAAAACTAAGCAGAGTATTGAGAGACAGGAAAATTTCATTGGAAACAGAGAAAAGATTACTGGACTGTTATGTGATATCTGTCCAACATGGCAGCGAATCCTGGACATTCGGAACAACAGAAATGTGGTTCTACAGAAGGATGCTGAGGATACCAGGGACCGAACATGTGAGCAACAACAAGGTTTTGGGAGAGGATACAAACGAACAGTAAACTTATACCTAACAACAGAAAGAGAAAGCTGAAAGTTTTGGGATACATAACCCCAGAATTTATGCCAGAATTCGTCATCGGAGGCCACATTTTAAACAATATAACGTTCGCAGATGATATAGTGCTGATAGCAGACACGGAAAGGAAACTACAAGACCTCTTACAGAAGGTAGCTGAAGAGAATGGCAAGAAAGGACTACAAATTAACTGCAAGAAATCCGAATGCATAGTCATCAGCAAAAAGGGTAGCCCAAAATGCCAAATACAGATGAGGGACACTAAAATCAAGCAGATACAAAAATTTAAATACCTGGGAAGTGTTCTAACAGAAGACGGAAAGTGCGACCCGAAGGCGAATTGGCATGGCGAAAGAAGCATTCCAGAAGTTGAGTAAAGTATTAAGAAACAGGACAATTTCGCTAGAAACAAAAAGGTGTGTACAGGATTGCTATGTGATCTCAGCTTTTCAATATGGCAGTGAATGTTAAACAATATCTTCGAAGATGAAGGAAAAACTTGAAATAGCTGAAATGTGGTTCTACAGAAGGATGCTGCGGATATCATGGACCGAGCATGTGAGCAATGATGAGGTATTGGAAAGAATGGAAATGAAAAGGAAATTAATACTGAGAATCAGGAAGAGACAGCTAAAGTTCCTGGGACATGCAATGAGGAAGGAGGGTTTGGAGAAGCTGATACTAACAGGCCAGATAGAGGGAAAAAGAGACAGAGGAAAGCTGCGGATAACATATTTGAAGGACCTGATCAGGTGTATGACGAAACGAGTGTTGCATGGCGCAACAGGAGAAAGTGTGCTAAGAGACACCAAGGATAGGGAGATGTGGAAAGCCATGATCGCCTACGTCCTGAAACGGCAGGTCAAAAAGAAGATATATGCCAACTGTTTATAAGATTTTATAATATAGATATAAAGTGGGGGATCAAATCTATATTGTAATCAACAATTAAACTGATCCCTCATTTTTGGCTAGTTTCTATACATTTATATTCTAGATTTATGGGCTTGAGATAGTGGATGGTAGAACAGGGTTTGGATGGTGTAACATGAGAAATTGTGCTAAGAGACACCAGAAATAGGGAGATGTAGAAAGCCATGATCACCTACATCCTGAAAGACAGGGCACATAAAAGAAGAATAATCAGGATGGAGGGTTTGGCGAATCTAATACTCACGGGACGGAGAGAGCGATAGAGAGAAATTGGAAGGCAACTCAAGACATTCTTGAATTTGAGCAAGTGCATGGCGGAGCAGGATTTGGGAGATATGCCAAGAGGCAAGTTGTTAAGAGCGACAATGGATAGGGAAAAGTGGCGGTCTAGATCGCCTACATCTTGAAAGGACACGGCTCATAAAGAAGAATGTCTTTTTTCTACAATATTTTCTGGCTTAAAATTTTCCTTGGCGTCAAAGTTATCGTACAAGTTACCTTTTTCATTAAGACATTGACACTGTTTCTAAATTTTTTTTCTATATTGCATTACGGGGCTCCTTTTTGTAGCAAGATTGGTTTTATTATGAATTTACCATAGCAGAAGCCTGTTGAAATCATTAATCATAATTCTGTGCTCTCTTTTTTTATTCAATTTAAATAACCCCGTACTGTCTCGTGATGAAAAAAAACAACAAAAAAAAAAATGTTTGCTATAAAATTATTACGGAAATTAACGAATTTTAACGAAACTTGGTTATAAACAACCGAAAATAATGTTCAAATATAAAATTATATTTACTTCAATAAGTACAACTAAAGCTGACATTCACTATTATCTATTTCTTTAACACCGGCATAACTCATGCGAATTTTCTAAGAAAAGGAAAAGTTGTGAATGTTTCTTTCAATCTCAACTAGAGAAAGCAAATAGAAGCAACTTAGGTTCACATGATAGAAATGAGGCAGATGTCGATTAGTGAAAGACTTTTGCGGTTTGCTTCTTTACTCGTATTTTCAGTGATTATTTCTAATTTTCAACTTCAGTCGTCTTTCTTGTGATTCGTCTCAAAAGATTAGTTAAAGTGCAAATACATATTTACATCTTTCCGTACAAATCTCCCCCATTTTCTTCAAATCTCGTTCTTATTCTATCTATCTATATATCTATATATCTATCTATCTATCTATCTATCTATCTATCTATCTATCTATCTATCTATCTATCTATCTATCTATCTATCTATCTATCTATCTATCTATCTATCTATGTCTGTCATATCTATCTATCTATCTATCTATCTATCTATCTATGTCTGTCTATCTATCTATCTATCTATCTATCTATCTATCTATCTATCTATCTATCTATCTATCTATCTATCTATCTATCTATCTATCTATCTATCTATCTATCTATCTATCTACTATCTATCTATCTATCTATCTATCTATCTATCTATCTATGTCTATCATATCTATCTATCTATCTATCTATCTATCTATCTATGTCTATCTATATCTATCTATCTATCTATCTATCTATATATGTCTGTCATATCTATCTATCTATCTATGTCTGCTATCTATCTATCTATCTATCTATCTATCTATGTCTGCTCATATCTATCTATCCATCTATGTCTGCTCATATCTCTCTATCCATCTATGTCTGTATCTATCTATCTATCTATCTATCTATCTATCTATCTATCTATCTATGTCTGATATATCTATCTATCTATCTATGTTGATCTATCTATCTATCTATCTATCTATCTATCTATCTATCTATCTATCTATCTATCTATCTGTCTGTCTATCTATCTATCTATCTATGTCTGTATATCTATCTATCTATCTATCTATCTATCTATCTATCTATCTATGTCTGTCATATCTATCTATCTATCTATCTATCTATCTATCTATCTATCTATCTATCTATGTATGTATATCTATCTATCTATCTATCTATCTATCTATGTCTGTATATCTATCTATCTATCTATCTATCTATCTATCTATCTATCTATGTCTCTATCTATCTATCTATCTATCTATCTATCTATCTATCTATGTCTGTCATATCTATCTATCTATCTATCTATCTATCTATCTATGTCTGTCTATCTATCTATCTATCTATCTATCTATCTATCTATCTATCTATCTATCTATCCTTCATTTAAGAACACATTATTACGCGACCTAGGTTTCTACCGTGTGGTGTCTTCAGGCGATTTTCAATAACTGATTTTACCGTTAAACCTTTTTTGTTTTATGTTTTTTTTTTAAGAACAATCACGTAACGGTGATTTTTTTAATGCTCACGTAACGGAGAATTTTTGAACGCATAGTTTTCAAAATTGCAAAAAATTGTAACGTTTTCATTTACGGTTGTATAAACCTAATAGGTATTTTTTGGTATAGTTGCACTTAGTCATAATTTCTGTTCTTTCATTCAGTAATTCATTTTTGTTTGAGAATGGCATAATTTTACCGGTTTACGGTAATATCACTTATTGCAAATCCCCTGAAGACACCACATGGTAGAAACCTAGGTCACGTACTAACTCGTTTACAAATGAAGAATATTCAAAAGTTCTACAATATAATTGTATTGGACAATTTTTACTACAAACGTGTAGTGATCTAATTTCATTATGACCAAAAACTAAGTAATTAAATAATATATATATATATATATATATATATTGTCATCCGCAGACAGATCTGTTTCGCCGTATCACAGCTCATCAGTACGGTTAGACACCGATTGCTTTTTTACCCAGGATTGAAACCCGACTGAAATGGCGTCAGTCGGCGACTCTACCCCTGGGTATATATTAACGTATATTTCGGTATCAATCTTTCCTTTAAACATGTTTCGTAAAAAACGACCGACAAGGAAATTGTTACTAATTATTGATTTGATTCTTCCAGTATTTTTACATGTTTTTTTTTTATAGTGATAAGTAAAGTAAAAATGTTCCATAATTATTGACTTTCGAAGTGCATTCAAACACTTTACTCGCCATTTTCAAGGGTGTTATTTTTTCTGATGTTATTTTATCCTGTGAGCATTCTAGGTCAAAGTATTTAATTTATGAAAATTATCAAATTTATAATTATCCTTTACATTCCAACTATTTCGTTTATCGGAACTACACCTTCACGCTAACTGACCTGTCTATTTGAATCTCAACTATATATATACCTTACCGGCCATAATTATTAGGACACCCCAGTTTTAAAAACAAAAAAAATGATGTATTTCATACTATTTTTAGTATTTATTTGCCAAGTTATTGCCCCGTTACGTGATTGTTCTTAAAAAAACATAAAACAAAAAAGGGTTAACATTAAAATCAGTTACTGCAAATCGCCTGAAGACACAACACGGTAGAAACCTAGGTCGCGCAATAACGTGTTAACAAATCAAGAATATATATATATATATATATATATATATATATAAACTTATTTATAAATGGAATTTTGTCTCTGTGTGTGCGTGTCTGTGTGTGTGTGTGTCCGTTACCTATAAACTCCGAAACGGCTGAACCGATTTTCTTGAAAATTTACACAGTTGTACTATAAGCGTCCGCGAGTGTTCTTAGATAGGTTTTGTGTCGTGGTTCCCCCGATAAATATCGAAAATCGATAATCGAAAAAATCGAGTTATAGAAGGAGTGGTCAGATTTTAATCAAATTTGATATACTCATAGACAAAGACATAAGAAACGATATTCAGAAGTTCCAAGGTTGCAGTTCTTACAATAGTGCAGAAAATTGATAATATATATATAAAAGGCAAGAGGTTTCTGTGTGTGTCTGTTTATCTGTCTGTCCTTTATACAAATCCACAATTTTATCCAATTCTCACCACACTTCACACAAATATTCTTTAGGCTGATTCTGAGCTCCAGGACCATGGATTAGTTTTAAAGCTTTCATTACGCCCGAGTAACGCCGGGCTATACTGCTAGTATATATATATATAGAGAGAGAGAGAATAAAAAGTGTGTGAGGCCGTGAACGTTTAGTTTAAAGTGTATATTTATTGTAGTATAAAGATATTATACATATTATGATATTTTAAGTGTCCATAATGGTATTTGTGACGCTGCACGTGTTTCGAGTCTAAGACTGACTCTCTTCAGGCGAATTAATTTTTGGTTTTACATGCCGAGTTCCTTTTGTTCTTTAGGGACAAGTTCTTGTTTATATATAGGTAAATGGAAAATAAAAATAAAAATAAAGAAATAAATCAAATCAGTGACGTAAAAAATAAAAAATATATAGTAAATCCAATAAATCAAATGTTGGCGTATTGAATAGTCTGTGTTTTCTCACATCAGCACCTTTATAAATGGCTAAACAAATAAATAAATGAATGAATCAAGTGCTTATCCCAATTTTAAATGATTTTCGTCTGCGGTTTTCCATATCACGTTGAAAACACCGGTTCCCGCTCAATCACCAAAGTTAAGCAACGTTGAGCCTGGTCAGTACTTAGATGGGTGGCCACTTGGGATACCAGGTGCTGCAACCATTTATTGACGGATGTGCGTTGTGGTGCGGTGGATGTCGGCTTGCAAAGGGAAATAGGTGAGCCGAGTTCCAATTCCAATCGAACACTCTGCATTCACTTACGCACTGGTACCCTTGGGAAAGGTATTAATCCGTCCCTTCCCTCCAGTTATGGGTTAAATAACTGAGGTCCACTGTTCATGTGATCTGTGGCAGACTTCTGCACCGATTGTTTGTTATTAGCAGTTCCAAAAAGTGTGGATGATGCTGCACAAGCCTTCACCACTCTAAACAATTCTTTGTGTAGCAGTTTAATTTGTTAGACGCTCATACGTCGAAATAGACGGGAGAGTCCATAATATATATATTATAAATTATGTTTTAGAACATGTACATTATTTTTTAATATCTGTCCTCGACAATCATATATTTGTTTCAACGTTGGGTGCCCAACGTCTCTTCGGGAGGCAAAAGCAAAACTGAATTCGTCTGCTTCCTATATTTGGTTCATTGTTGTTGTGGGAGTTTGGTTGGGGCTATTGATAATGAAGGGAATGTGTCTTCTAGAGTTTTGAAGAGCCTGGTGTGTAAGTGCTAAATTGTTGATTAATGGTATTATCTGTTGGAGTGTACGCTTTTATCTGTCGGCTATATCTTTTGGTTAGAATTTCGCAGAGATTGGTGTGTGGGTTTTTTTTTTATTACTCTGTCAGTTTTGTGTGTTTGCGTGGGATTTTCTTGTGTGTGTGATTAGGGCTATATATATATATATATATATATATATATATATATATATATATATATATATAAATTAGAGAAAATTTTCAAAATTCAAAGGTGTCGAATGTACATTTCGACATAGGATCTCTAACAGAGACTTTACGTCACGTCTTCAGACAGCCCAAAATCTTAACTTTAAAAATAATTTAACTCATTTAGTTGTCTATTTTTATAAAATATGAACTCCTATTCCTCCCCTTCCTAAATATACCATTTCAACACCCTGTAACACCGCGACTACCAGCTCTGTCCTTTTCCACTTTGTGACCGTTGTTAACCAAAAACCCCTCCACACTCTAACTCAGGGCCTTCGCCATTTGGAGAAACAATGTCGCTGACGTGACGTAGAATCTCTATTAGAGATCCTATGTCGAAATGTACATCCGACACCTTTGAATTTTGAAAATTTTCTCTAATTTATATTGGCTCTGTATTCTTAATACATTGAGCTCTCTGCCTGCATCACTTTTTAATGTTAAAAATTTTTAATATTGATTAGGATCAGGTTCTTGGAATTTACCTTCCTACTCTTCCACATCGGATTAAAGAAAAACAATATATATATATATCATTAAATTTACTTTTTTATTTAAAGAAAAAGTAAATTTAATTATATTACGCTCTACGGTGTATTGAACAATTTTATTAAAAAAGTAAATGTCAGAGTACTCTGGATTATATATATATATATATAACAAGATAAATGCATATTTATACATATTAATTCTTAATTCATATGAAAAATATATATATTAAAAATTGTCGTGTCGTTATTAATTAATTATTGCATGATCACTACTACACATCTAAAGCCTACACCTGAACCCTTTTGTTGAGGCTTAATGCACGCAAATTTATTTTTACGAATATAAATATCTTTTCAGATTTTCATTGTAAATAAAGAAAATGAAATTAGAACTTGAAATAAGCAAACAACCAGAAACAATATTATTTGTTTTTCTTCTGCCATTTCCTGCTCTGTAATTTCACGCAAGGATGTGCGTTGTGGTACAGTGGATATCGGCTCAGAACGAGAAACCGGGGAGCCGAGTTCGAATTCCAGTTGAATCCATTGAATTAACAAATACCCTTGGGAAAGGTATTAATCCGTCTCTTCCTTCTAGTTATGGGTTAAATAACAGGACAGATTGGGTTCTATAGCCTTGGCTGGCAGCCAGTCTACCGCAGAAAGCAATGGCAAACAATGGATAATCTTCTGCCCAGTTAGTCATGTCTCTTTCGTGACATGATCGCCCAAGTGTGTTTCACGTCTGGCACTTAACTGACTGAATATAATATTGGGAATCATGATTAAGGCTTCTACTGGTCATAAAGTGGGGGATCGGTTTTTATTGTTATGAAGTAATACACTGATCCCCCACTAATTACTGCGTAATAATATACATCTCTGCCCCTTCTAGCTATGAGTCAAATAGCAGGACAGATTGGGTTCTATAGCCTTGGTCGGCAACCAGTCTACCGCAGAAAGCAATGGCAACCTACTGCGGGATAATCTTCTGCCAAGTCAGTCATGTCTCTTTCGAGACATGATCGCCCAAGCGTGTATCACGTATGGCACTTTTTTAAAAAAATTCACGCTATCAATCACTCTTCGTTGAAATATGTATGACCTTTTCACAGAAAGACTTATTCTTATCAAACTGTGTCCAACACAAACTATCCGTTCGTTTAAATCTTCAGGCGCCATTTTCTAAATGCGTGCCCTCGTTTAGTTTTCTGTTCATTGTGTATTTATTTTTGCGTTTTTTTTTGCTTTTGTTTTGTTTCCTTTGTTCATCTGAATTGTCGACAAAAGAACGCAAATGAGACGAGACAGGTCTTCGACATTCCCAAAGTTGGATTTCGGAATTGTTGCGTCGGCGTCACTCAAGTTGACGACTCAAAAGGAAATCACTTAATGTAAGTGCTTTATGCAAACAGAAAAGAGGAATTTTAAACAAGGAATACCGACCCAGTATGATAAAGTACAGACATATTTGCAACCGTAAAACTGAGCCTGAAGCCGATTTACGATATTAAAAAAAAAAACCTTACAAATGCACCAGCCGATAATGAAAAAGTATCCATAAAAATGAGAAAATTGTTACTGAACTTTGTCGAGAGGCATAAAGGACGAAAATAACAGAAAAAAAAATATTATACAAAGCACCATTTTTTATTACAGAAAAAATTCTGTCAATATATATATATATATATATATATATATATATATATTTAGTATATCGAAGCAGCAAACAATATTCTAAACATATACTGTTAAATATAAGATCTTTCTTTTAAACATGTTAAACATAATAGACATTCATTGTCTCTTATATTTAGCAGTATATGTTTAGAAAAAAAATTTTTTTTTGAATAACAGTAGCTACTCTGGCGTGTACGCATCGTTCATTCAGTAAATTGAATTAGAGCGCTCTAGCTATTGGGCGCGTATAATGATAATATATGCGCTAAAAAGTCTGCCTTCTTCCACCGAACGCCCATGGCCCAGAGGTAGAATCGCCGACTGACGCCAATTTGGTCGGGTTTCAATCCTGGGTTAAAAAGCAATCGGAGTCAAACGTACTGATGAGCTGTGATAGGGCGAAACAGATCTGTCTGCGGATGACCATATATATATATACAAATCCAGGTGACGAGAACCAACAGTTTTACAATCCGAGTTCTCTGGCATTTACTTTTTTTTATTTTTTTTATAAAAGTACTCAATAAAAGAAATACTGTCGAGAATAATATAATTAAAATTAAAACGTTTTACATTGCGACACAGAAATTTCTACGTTTTGAGATTTTTACCTCGTCATTAGGCGATGTTCACAACAATGATCTAACATTGTCTGATGACGAGCTAAAAATCTCGAAACATACAGATTTCCGTGTCGCAATGTAAAAAATATTAATTTTAATTAAAATAAACTTCATTATATATATATATATATATATATATATATACTGTCTTAATATGTATAGGAAAAACTACTAAAATGTTGTAAGTTTAAAAATGTATTTTTTTGACAGTATTTATTTATTTCTATTATTATATATATATATTTGATATTTCAGACCGACCTCGGCCTTTCATCAGAAATAAATGATTTTAAAATTTAAACTAGAAGCGTCCGTCAAAAGAGCGTTTGTCGAGAGATGTTTACATCACGTGACGTAGAAAGCGATAGAGTTTTTTAATATTTGTAAACGTAAACCCATCTCTAATCATACTTTTAAATGTTGTTTTAATAGAAATAAATAAATACTGTCAATATATATATATATATATATATATATATATATATATATATATATAAGTCTGTGTGTTTGTGTCGTTTCTGTCAATATGTCGACTTTTTCGAAAATTGTGTGACTCTTCTAACACCTATACGTTTCACTTTTTCGAAAATATTTAACAAATTCTGTATCATTTTGTATCTATACACATTGATTAGCGAAATAATTAAAAAATGGTATCATCTTTTATTTTCTAAACTTTTCCTCTTTATGTTCTGTAATGATATAGAATCGTTTCATCTTTACGCATATCTACTTTCCAAAATGATTTAAAATGACCGTATTTTTGAATATCTAAGTGTTTCCTTTCCATTATTTTAAATTATAAAAAATAGTCTTAGTTTTTTGTTGCCAAAAATACCTTGTGTTTTGCCAAAGTCTGTGAAATATACAGTACTGTTCAAAAGTATTAGGACAAGAAATATGTCATCTTTTATGAGGTATATTGACAGAAAATAAACAATTTCATTGAAGTAATTTTATTTGATTTACTCAACAAATGCTTTAACAAGAAAAATACTTGTTATGCAATAAATTTAATATTTAGTAAAAAGCCTTTTGCTTTGATCACAAGCTTCATTCTGTCAGGCATTGACATCACAAGCTTCTTCAATGTATCTAATGGTATCTCCTGCCAAGCAGCTTGTATTTGTTTCCAAAGTGTGTCTTGCAAAGTAAGTTTAGATTTATTAATTTTTTATCCAAAATATCCCAAAGATGTTCAATAGAGTAGTTTCAAAATAATTTGTTTCATAGAAAATTTGAAAAATTAAATATAACTTCTTTTAATACATCTCTTGTACACCTAGTTTTAAATAATCAAAATTTATTAGCAATTTACTTGACTTTTCACCCTGTATTTGAATATCAGTGGGATTTTTAAGAAAATCACCCCTGTCCTAATACTTTTGCACACTACAGGTAGTGTGCAAAAGTGTTAGGACAGGAGTGATTTTGAACTTTATTTTGATGCCTCATAAAAGATAAAATAGTTCTTGTACTAATACTTTTGCACAATACTGTATATATATATATATATATATATATATATATATATATATATGCTAGGTGCGATTGGTAAATTGTCGCAATTATTTTATTATTTCAAAGCAAAAGCCTATTATACTAAATATTAAATTTATTTTGTAAAAAGTATTTTTTTCTTGTTAAAGCATTTGTTGAGTAAATCAAATAAAATTAATTTAATTAAATTGTTTATTTTCTGTCAATATGCCTTATAAAAGATAAAATAGTTCTTGTCCTAATACTTTTGCGCAATAGTGTACGTAATCTTTCACATCTATATATAATTTTTATTTCCGTTATTGTGTAACATGTTTAAACACTGTCCGTTTATTCAACTGTATTTTTCGAGATTGTATATGATTTTCTTATCTCTTTACATTATCGGCAAGTTCTCTTCGAACAATAGAGGCCACTCACAAGTATTCCTTCACAGAAATGCCTTCAGCCTAGGAGACGCCAATAATAGACACAATATAAACTAAAGAATTTAGATGTCTTTGACTTTTGGCGCTTGGCATAACTTTGTATTGCAGCATTTTCTGCAAAGAAGCCGTCTACGTTAGGTGTAAAATCTCTTTCTCCAAGTTCCATTAGCAAAATATGCTTCTAACATACCAGGCACAGATCTCACCGTTTTGTTATTTTAGTTCCTAAAATAATATATATATATATATATATATATAAACAATAACAACAACACAAACAAACAAGTATTATATGTCTTTATAGTTATTTCTTCATCTCTCCTTCTCTCTCACATACGTGGACGCATTTGATAGTTACCTGTCCATATAAAATACAAGCGAATTCCTAAGTACTAATGCATTGTGGGTTTAGTTAAAACGCGCAAAACTTGAATACAGGCGTATAAGTATCGTTCGATAATGTAAAATAATAAAAAAAAATGAAGTCTTTTGTAGATACATTCACAATTCATTTTCCTCGACGCATGTTGAAAGCACATTTGATAACTGTTGAGGCAGGCGTGCATTAGAAGCTCCTACGTAAAGAGACTCACACACATCCGAACGTATAAAAAGTGACGAGGAATAAATGCGAGAGAGAAAATAGATTGGAAATAAAAGAAGAAAGAAAAAAAAGGGTGAAAATATAAATAAACAAAATTAAAAAAAAATTCGTATTCGAAAGAGAATCAATCAAAAGTGTATCTGTCTGTTGGCTTTTGACGTTTTGTAAGTAGTGAATATTCATTTTAATGGCTTCCTCATAGTCGGATGTTTGTCGATTATCGACACAGGCAGTACAGCTTGAACCAGGTCGATAACCAAAGGTGGGAGGGAAAGTGTAAAGGCGAAAGAAAAAAAAAGAGACAGAATGAGAGAGAGAGAGAGAGAGAGAGAAGAAGAAGAAGAAGGAGAAGAAGACACTTTGTGGGGTGTAAAAATAAGAAAGAAAATGAAGGGATAATGAAAATAAATAACTAGAAGAAAGAGGTATGGAATAATGACCGGAGAGGTGTGAAGAAATTTAGAGGGAAATTGAGAGAGAGAGAGGGAGAGAGGGAGTGAGAGAGAGAGTTTGGAAAGTGAATTTTATGTGAAATAAAAAAGAGGAGGCTGATCACAAAGTAAGAATCAAAATGTGTGTGTATTTGTGTGCGTGTGCGTGAGAGAGAGAGAGAGAATATATTTTAGGAAAAGATAAAAAAGTTTTTTTCAAACAATAACGAAACAGAAACGCACAGACACATACACACACATGAACACACACAGACAGACATACACACATAAACACATATACACACATAGACATATACACACATACACACATATAAAGGCACATGCAGTAATAAATGGAGAGAAAAAGCGTGTGTTTGAAAAGAGAAAACTGATTTAAAGGGAAAAGAAAAAACACATGAACACACATTTACATCGATATAGATAGATAGATAGATAGATAGATAGATAGATAGATAAAGAACAAAATGAGATAGATAGATAGATAGATAGATAGATAGATAGATAGATAGATAAAGAACAAAATGAGATAGATAGATAGATAGATAGATAGATAGATAGATAGATAGATAGATAGATAAAGAATAAAAAATGAGATAGATAGATAGATAGATAAAGAACAAAATGAGATAGATAGATAGATAAAGAACAAAATGAGATAGATAGATAAAGAACAAAATGAGATAGATAGATAGATAGATAGATAGATAGATAGATAAAGAACAAAATAGATAGATAGATAGATAGATAGATAGATAGATAGATAAAGAACAAAATGAGATAGATAGATAGATAGATAGATAAAGAACAAAGTGAGATAGAAAATAGATAGATAGATAGATAGATAAAGAACAAAATGAGATAGATAGATAGATAGATAAAGAACAAAATGAGATAGATAGATAGATAAAGAACAAAATGAGATAGATAGATAGATAAAGAACAAAATGAGATAGATAGATAAAGAACAAAATGAGATAGATAGATAGATAGATAGATAGATAGATAAAGAACAAAATGAGATAGATAGATAGATAGATAAAGAACAAAATGAGATAGATAGATAGATAAAGAACAAAATGAGATAGATAGATAGATAGATAGATAGATAGATAGATAGATAGATAGATAGATATACTAGATCTAGATAGATAAATAGATAAATACATAGACAGACACACAGACAGATATGAATATATATATCGGTACGAACACACACAAACATACACACACACACACATGCACACACACATATATATATATATATAGGTAGATAGATAAATACATATGAACGGATATAGATAAACATGTATGAACATATGTATATATATATATATATATATATATATATATATAGACAGATATAGATAAATTCATATTTATGAATAGACTGAGATAGATAGATAGATAGATAGATAGATAGATATGAACGGATATAGATAAACATATATGAACATATATATATATATAAACCGATGTAGATAAATTTATAGAGATAGATAGATAGATAGATAGATAGATAGATAGATAGATAGATAGATAGATAGATACTGGAAACAGAGAGAAAGCGAAGGAGAGATGGATAGGGAGTAAGAGTAGTAAATCAATGAGATATAAAGAGAATATTGAAGGCATTGAGTTGGTGAAAGATAGTCACTTGGTACGAGGTTGGTTGATCTTGTCTATTAGAAAGAAAGGCGCAAAAATGTGGAATTGTTATAAGACAGGAGGAACGCTATTTGATTGAGAATCGTCAGCCAATAGGATATCGCTATTGAAAACCTGGCAGGTGAATGCAGACAAGTGATTCGGAATCAGGAGCAAAAAACGGATTTCAGATTAAGACGAGACAGACCACTAAATTCCAAAATTAAGGAAGAGGTATTCGTAAAATGATGCCATTAATAAAAGGAAAGTCACCATGTAGGGGTTATTATTTGCTTATAACTTGCTTGTCTTTGTACTTTTATTAAATTGAAGGGTAGAATTGAATCACTAACCATTAACTATAAGGTGTCAACAAAAAAGAACATTTCCGTTTGCACTTTACATATTAGAGACGTCAAAATCAAACAGGGACGGAGATGTCATTACCCAGGTAGTGTAGTATCAGACGTCAGAAAGTATACTACAGAATTCTTTAGGCGATTTTGGCTCTCCACAATTCCCTGTCTTTTGTATCTTTTAATAAGGTTTGTCTTTTTCGCTTCCAATTCTTGTCATCCATTTACAGAAACTTATAAGGTAGGTTATTTGCTACTTCCTTCTGTCCTTGTCTCCAGGACTTACAGCTATATCACGTTGAAGCACCCATACTCGAAAGATCCCCCGAGTTAAACAACGTCGGATTATATGAGTACTTAGATGGGTGACCACTTTGGAATATCAGCTGTTGCATATAAATAAAGCTATCGCAACGGCTCTAAATTGAAAATTGGGGAGCCGAGTTCAAATTCCTAATGGGTTCTTTATATTTTCTTACGTGCAAATACCCAAGGAATGTTTGAATACACCTATTCTACTCCCTGCTATAGTTAAATAGTAGGACATGTATCATTAAATCATCGTTATTTCAAAAACATTTTTTACAATCTTGGTATATTTTCTTACGTGCAAATACCCAGAGAATATATGAGGATACCGCTTCTACTCCCAAGTATGGGTTAAATAGTAGGACATGTATCACTAAATCATCGTTATCTAAAAAAACATTTTTACAATCTAAATATATTTTCTGGCCAAGTATATTTTACCTGCAAATGGGTGATCATCCGTAAAAATAGAAACCGGTCTATCAATCCTGACTTCAATATTTCCTGCAAATTTCAAATTCTCCAAGCCATTACGTGTCCTAGAAATTGCATCTTTTTGTCTCCATTTTCTTTGCAACTTGTTTGTTTATCATTATTTATGTGTTCAGTTTATGGCCTTCTCAGAATTATTTGCCTCAAGTCTTTTCTTCATCTGTGAGGAGATTTTTTAGCATTCAATGCCATATAGATAGACCCGATCTTACATAATATTCTAGCTTTCTTTTCTTTGTTTCTGATAACATTTCCCATGTCTTTGTTTATTTCCTGAACATCTTTCTCTATTTATTGCTACAAGAAAACCTTTCTCCATGTGATAACCTTTTCATTACCTTATTGACAGAGAGGTAATTGGAATGCACTTGTGCCATATCGCAGATTCCAGTCTATCTAAATAGAGCCTGGTTCGTGCCCTGTGTAAGACAGTCCTGCAAGCAACAGAATTTAATAAGTGCTCGCCCAAAGCGGAGATATCAGTGTGCGAACACTCAAATGTCAAAGGCTCATGTTTACGCCCCTAGTCCGCGACATGCTGGGTAATCCTAGCCTCTAACCTCTGAATGCTCTAGTCGATCTCACATTGACATTCATATTAATATATAACAAGATTTCATTGATGAGCAGGCAAGACAACCTTCCGGTACGGTTAGCGGGTGGAAAACCTTCTAGTTTAAAAAATGTTCTGGACCATTAAGACATTAAAACACTCAAATTTGTCTGACTAACACGACCAATCCACGGTAGTCTAACTTATACAGGACATTTAAAATGCCCATAAATCTTAACATCATTAAACTGAACTTTTCGTTCAATGGTAGATGTAACAACAATCAAAATAAAAACAAACATCAAAATAAATGTCGATATATATATATATATATATATATATATATATATATATATATACGCTTCGTTCTTATTATGTATTAAGACGAATCAGGGTTATATAATGTTTTTTACACATTATATGTTTAGATGTGCGTGAATAGCAATCATGATTTTACTTCATATATACGGAGGTTCAGGCATTATATATATATATATATATATATATATATATAAGGTTCCAGTTTCGGATAAGGGGCTCAAGTTAGCGGCCGACAATAATGGGAGAATTACGGAATTGGGCAAAATGTTCTGACCATCAATATGGCATGTTGGACATCAAAGATAAAACGAAAAACTTGAAGCAACAGAAATCTGGTTCTACCGAAGGATGCTGAGGACACCATAGAATGAACATGTTAGAAACGACGAGGTTTTGGAGAAGATAGAAACCAAAAGGAAACTGATATTTAACATCAGGAAAAGACAGCTAAAGTTTCTGGAAGATGTAATGAAGAAGGAGGGCTTAGAGAGTCTGATACTCACAGGACAGATAGAGGGAAAGAGTGACAGGAGAAAGCAACGCATGCTATATTAGATGGGCTGAATCAAATGGATGGCAGAGCAGAGTTTAAGAGGAGTATCAAGGGAAAGGGTGTTAAGAGCTAGAGGAGATAGGAAGATGTGGAAGGCCATGATCGCTTACGTGCTGTAGATACACAAGACATAGAAAACGAAGAATGTAAAATATGAGAGATTAAATTGTTTGCTATCATCAAGGCCCCAACATTACAATATAATTCATCATGCATTTGGCGAGATTTCCAAATCGTGAGTCTAGTTGACAAATGAAAGAAAGCTTTGAAAAGACCATTAACATATTGCTAAATAATGCGCGAGTCGATGCCTTTGATACCAATATAATCATGTAGTCTTTAATTTTATAGGAAATAAATTGGACTCCTTATCTGTTTAGTACGTCGATAAAAATAGTTTTGTGCATGATGGCTGCTTTCAAAAGGGAAGTTAATCAAAAAGAAATAAAACCGGTCATAAAGTAGGTAAGGCGATGTCAAGAGGTTATTAGACCATCGGCTGGCTGTTTGATTTTTGGACGAAGTTCAAAAAGCGCAACCAATTTATTCTAGCAGTAATTGTGGAATTTAGAAAATTGGCCTTGTGGCAGTTTAGTTTATCATGGAAATCTTCCCAATTTCAGACAAAAAGAGAAATATTCCATAACCTTTTCTCTCCTCGGAGCGTATTCTTTGAACATGATTTTGAACTTGAGGGAATTGATAACAGAACAAGGTTTAGGAAAGATAACAAAAACACAGCATTTGTTAAGAGCTACAAAGCAGAGGAAATCGTGGAGAGCCACGATAGCCTGCATTCTGAAAGGACAGAAAAAGAATAAATTTGAGTAAATTGATCACGGAACAAGGTTTCTGAGAGAGAGCAAAAATCAACATTTATTAAAATCACATGGGATTGTGGAAAGTTATGATAACCAACGTCCTGAAAAGACAAGGTACATAGAAAAATATGCTTGTCTCAAAGATTATTCAGATTGAAATTTATTAAATGAGGCACTATGAACATCTTGTGTAAGACTGAACACGGTTTAGTACATTTCTACTGCTTTCTGCCATAGTCATTGTGAACATAGTATTTAAAGCTTTTAATAGACTATGAGGATAAATTAACTGATAAACTTTCAAATAAAAGCAAGAAGCGTTTCAATTGAGTAAAAAAAATATCATTTTATATTTCTAAACTGAACTGCTCAAGGCATATGGAGACATCTTGTTTTCTAAATTGTTTGCTGTCATCAAGGCCCCAACCTTACAATATAATTCATCATGCATTTGGCGAGATTTCCAAATCGTGAGTCTAGTTGACAAATGAAAGAAAGCCGTGAAAAGACCATTAACATATTGCTAAATAATGCGCGAGTCGATGCCTTTGATACCAATATAATCATTTAGTCTTTAATTTTATAGGAAATAAATTGAACTCCTTATCTGTTTAGTACGTCATGGCTTCTGCTCCGACGAACTAAGGTAACTGGTGCCCCCTCTACAGGAATTTATTCGTGCAACCAGACTGGCAACTAGGTCCCACCCTTTTACAGTTAAATCAACCAAATGCAACTTCTTTTTTTCGCACTTCCTAAATGCGGAACTCCCTTCCATATACTTGCTTTCCTGACAACTAAAACCGCCAGGAATTTAAATGCAATGTCAATTCCCATCTCTTATCCACTTGACTACAGTCCCTTCTACATCACCCCGTGTATCTTGTTCTTTTCTTTTCTCTCTAACTTCGCAACTGTCTTCACACTTGTGTTTCCATCCTTCTCTTGCCCTTTCTCTGACACCCATTGTAACTGGTTCGTCTTTCTCTTCACTCTCCTCCTACTTAAACTTTTACTCTCTTTTGTAGCCACCTGCGCATCAGTGGCGGTACCGCCTTGCTTGGTGTGAAACGATAAAAAAAACTCAGATCCCACCTGCATGGTCGCCATATTGAGAACAATGAGATTATATGTGAAATGGGGGAGTTTTCGGGGGACTTGGATGCCACCTTCTTTCGTGATGGGATTTCAGTGATAAAGTCTCGTTAGATCAAATGCATTAATGACGAGGGTGGGGGGAGCAATATATTGAAAAAGTGAAAAAATATTTTTTTTATTTAACTTCTGGGTGGGACTTAAAACATTTTAAACGACCCCCGTGTATTTTAAATATCTATTCATACGATATTTAATAAATAAAATAGGAAAATTAATAGTTACGAATTACCTTGAATTATTATATTACTTTGAAGCAATATTTAAGTTTTTCAATTGAGCTTAATTGAATGGAATTATTCTATATAATTAGCAATTATCAAATTTTCCTTTCGTTTAATAATGATATATAGTCATTAATTAATTGTACATTGCGACATGGAAATTTCTATTCGAACGCGGCTCCCCGGTTTCTCGTTCCGCGCCGATATCCACTGTACCACAACACATACTCTGTACTTATACTGAGTACTGTTCATAATAAAATAAATGCCGGAGCACTCAAAATAGTAAAACCTTGAGTCCTCTTCACCTGAAAGTTTACTATATATATATATATATATATATATATATATATAATTAGAGACAGACATTTTGATTATTATCGAAGTTATATATATATTGTTTATTATTATTTTTTCAACTTTTCCCACAGTTAACCGGGTTTATTTGTCTTATTATTTGTTTGTTTTTGTACATGAACTAGATGATTGTATTCGTTTTGCTTTCTGTTTTTGCTTTCTTAAAATTATGTTTATCAATTTTACCTTTTCTATTCTCGTTCGATTTTTTGAATTTATAAGTTAGGGGTTAGTACCATCAAGAAGGTAGTGTAAATGATTTTACTGTACATGAAACAATGACTTCATAATATCCAAGGATTTTAGGCTTAAATCCCGATATATATTTTCAATTTTGTTTCTGCTATCTTTTGATAAAATTATTTTCCATATTTGAATTAGTTTATTTGTTTATTTATGTACTAATTCGTAATTTGTTTTCCTTTTTCGTGTTTTTGCTTGTCTAAAATTATATTAATCAACTTGGCATTGTCTACTGTCGTTCATTTATTCACCAGTTGATAGTTTACTGGTTACTAAAGTCAAAAAGTAGTACAGATTATATTATTGTGAGTAATGTTTTCCTAATCACCAAGTATTTTAGGATTAAATCCCAACATATACTTTTAGCTATGTTTTTTCCAAAATCAACAAACTTATCTATATTTGAGTTTATATACGACTATTTCGTAATTTATTGTCTTTTCTGTAGTGTTTTTGATTCCATATATATATTCATATATATAAGCCAGCCCATTATGTTTTGGCTTCATCCTCAGGTGATTTTTTTAGAAATAAGAATTATCCAGTTAAAAAGACCGTTTATTTGTGTTGGATTTGTTATTTTCGAGTGTAAGAGGGGTTGGTCTGTATTTTGAGTTCCGTTGACCTTTTTACTGGTGTTGGGTTTAAGTGTTTGTTTTTGGCAGAGTTAAAAAAAACATTGTAACAACCATTACAGTATAACGCTCTACATTTGCATCGAGCACTCTTTATAAAAGTAAATGCATGAACAAAAAGGTAAATAAACCTACGAGTTCAACAACTTAGTTACAATACTATATATATATATATATATATATATATATATATATATATATAAACAACAGTTAATTTTTGTTGATTTTTTAAATTTATGTTCTAAATAATATATATATATATATATATATATATATATATATATATATAGGAAAAACTACTAAAATGTTGTAAGTTTAAGAATGTATTTTTTTGACAGTATTTATTTATTTCTATTATTATATATATATATTTGATATTTCAGGCCGGCCTCGGCCTTTCATCAGAAACAAATGATTTTAAAATTTAAACTAGAAGCGTTCGTCGCGAGAGCGTTCGTCGAGAGATGTTTACATCACGTGACGTAGAAAGCGATAGAGTCTTTTAATATTTGTAAGCATAAACCTACCTCTAATAATACCTTTAAACGTTGTTTTAAAGAAAAGTTTTTTAAGTGTATCTAAAAATGTTTAACTATTGAAATATTTATAAAGATTTTCCTATACATATTAAGACAGTATACGTGAACCATCATTATGCTATATATATATATATAACATAGTGATATTCCACGTATACTGTCTTAATATGTATAGGAAAAACTACTAAAAAGTTGTAAGTTTGAAAATGTATTTTTCTGACAGTGTTTATTTATTTCTATTATTATATTTGATATTTCAGACCGTCCTCGGCCTTTCATCAAAAACAAATGATTTTAAAATTTAAATTAGAAACGTTTTTGCGAGAGCGTTCTTCCGAGAGATTGATGCAGAAAGCGACAGATTTTTAAAAATATTTGTAAACGTAAACCTATCTTTAATAATACTTATAAATTTTGTTTTAGAGAAAAAATTTTAATGCTCCAAAGATTGTCATTGCAGGTGTCGTTGGAGATAATATTTCACTGTTTATAAGATGTCTCCGTGGTATGCGTATCACTTAATCACTGACAACTAAGTCCAATTCCAAGCCGGAGAATGGGCGTAAACCTGGCGCCTCATAACCAGCTATTTCGGGTTAATGGAGCCCGACAGCCCAGAAAAGGGAAAACAAAGCCGTTATTTTAAGCCTCTCTTGCTTGCGATCATATCCAATCACGGAAAAGGTTATGAAAGTAAGTCCATACTAAAACCCCAGAGTGAATGCCCGAGGCCGTTGACTCTTAATATTGACAATTTTCCGGCAATTCCTGCAAACGGTCCTGGGCATGACAGTAAACTGCATCCGGCAACAAGGCCTCTGATTGAGAGGTTGTGTGGAGCATGAAACCCCCTCTTAATTGTTGTTGTTCCCAGGTTCACCCTGTTAGGGTCCCAGCTATGGGCAAATAGTTTACCCCCAAACTAGGGTTAAAACACTATGAAAGTATAAAAATACATACATAAAAATAGACTTTAATAAAGAAAAGTACATTTTCAAGGAAAAATATTACTAACAATCCATCATTGAAGAAATATTTTTAACATAACACATTTTTGAAGGAAAAAATTATTCTCATCAAAACATTTTTGGATACAAAACTAGAAGACATTTTCAGTTTTTCTAAAATTAAAAAAAAGATTTCATTAAAATCTAAATCAACCTTCTCACTATAACTGTACATTAAAATAACAAAACAAAAAAAACAACTTAAAACCCCACTTTTTTGGCATTAAATAGCCTACAGAGGTGTTGATATGCCGTTAATTAAAACTCAAACTCAATTCCTGCAAAGAAAACGACCCTAAGCAAAATGCCATGTATTCATTTTGATCTTTTCATTACGGTCGAGTATTGGGCCATGTAATTCTTTCAAAAAGAAAAAAGAAGAAAAAAAAGAAAAAAAAAGACAACTGAAGTTCCTGGGACATGCAATGAGGAAAGAGAGCCTGGAGAACCTGATACTGACTGGTCAGATAGAAGGAAGGAGAGACAGAGGAAGGCAGCGGATAACATATTTGCAGGGCCTGATCAGGTGGATGACGGAACGGGGGTTGCCAGGAGCATCAGGAGCAAACATACTAAGAGCCACAAGGGATAGGGAGACGTGGAGAGCCATGATCGCCTACATCCTGAAGGGACAGGGCACATAGAAGAAGAAGAAAAATCTGGAAAACCCAAGCCCTTCATATACCATAAGAGAACTTACTCTTACCACCAAAGGAATTCACTTTTTGCTACCTTTATCTCCTGTGATAAATGGATGTCTGCTACTACTTATTACTCATATTTCTATTCCTCATATAAAATGTATAATTAAATCCCGTTTCTGTAATCACTTATTGACTGAATGATACACATTGATATTTTTTATGTATAATTGTCTTTTGGGACATATGCTTTTATCTCCTGATGAAATTGAGTCAGACATTAAACAATTCGTGTCTTAAAAAGCAAAAATGCATTTAATATTCTAACTTTTACGCACTTGCCTCTTGAATGAGTTGAGTGGACTGCAATTTCACTTGTTTTTATTTTTTATATTTTCTTAAATTCAATTAAGTCAAATTAATACATTTGTTTACTAATTTTATACTGAAAATCTCAAAATTCGTATTTTTTCTTCGTAGCGAAAGCGGCTTAATGGAATTTCCCATTGTAAGAGAAAGAAATAGCTATAAATACAATGATAATTACATATAAACAGGTCTAAAATACTTAACACAATTTAATGGAAAATTCGATGTTCATCGACGTTAAAATAGAAAAGAGGATTTAAAAATAAAAGAAAAAACAATGAATATATATATATATATATATGTATATATATATATATATATATATATATATATATATATATATATATTATTTACGCTCTCACACCATGATTTAGCACTATGGAGGAATGTTAGACTTTGAAAAAACAGTAGCTACTCTAACATTTACGCATCGCTCATTCAGTAATGAATTAGAACACTCTGGCGACTGGCGTATGATACATCATACCGTAAGAGTCTACCTCCTTCTACCGAGCGCCGATAGCTCGGAGTTAGAATCTCTGACTAGCTCCAATTCAGTCGGGTTTCATTCCTGGGTTAAAAGCAATCGGATGTCTAACCGTACTGATGAGCTGTGATGCAGCGAAACAGATCTGTCTGCGGATGACAATATATATATATATATATATATATATATATATATATATATATATATATCAACCTATATTTAAATCCTTTCACCCCAAGCAAGCAATAAAGTCACTGAAGCAATGCTTTGCTGAGTATTTTTTTAATCGTTTCACTTCAAGCAAGGTGGTAACGTCACTGATACACAGGGGGCTACATAAGAGTAAAAGTTTAGACAGGAGGAGAAAGACGAACCAGCAACAGAGGGTGTCAGAGAAATGGCAAGAGAAGGATGGGAAAACAGTTCTGACAGTAGATAGAAAGGAAAAGAACAAGATATACGGGGTTATGTAGAAAGAACTGGAATCAAGTGGATAAGAGATGAGTATTGACATTGCATTTAAATTCCTGGAGGTTGTAACTGTCAGGAAAGAAAGGATATGGAAGCGAGTTCCACAGGCGGAAAGTGCGAGAAAAGAAGCTGATGAAATATAATTATGGGTTACATTTGGTTGATCTAACTGTTAATGGGTGGGACCTTGTTGCCAGTCTGGTTGCACGAGAATTTTTTTGTGGCGGGGGCATCAGTGACTTAAGTTTGTCAGACTAGAAGCCATGAAAATATTTGTAGAATAGACAGAAGGAAGCCAATTCCCGCCGTGTGAAAGTGGCTGGAGTCGAGTTGCCAAGTCGGGCCTGTTACATTGCAGATTCTCTTTTAAATCTTATCGAGAACACTGAGATGAGCAGCAGGGGTGCCTGACCATACATGACAACAATGAAAGTATATGAAGAAAAGAAAAATATACTTAAGTGGAAAGAAAAACAAAATGAAAGAAATTAAAAGGACAGAGGATAACCATAGTCATTGTACTTTATTTTGTGAAGATCATTGTTGCCTGGGATAAAAGAAGCCAAACGCGTGCTCCACAAATGTGAAGAGAAAGAGAAGAAACTCTTGGCATAGAACTTGCGGTTACATCAAGTTATTTCAACAGTAAGAAGATGAGACCTTTGATATGACGACGCTTGTATATTTTCTTAATCTACTATAATTTAGTTTTCTTCAGTAAAAGTTAATAAACACAAAAAGAGCGTTACTTTTTCCGCACCTTATATATATATATATATATATATATATATATGTGTGTGTGTGTGTGTGTGTGTGTGTGTGTAAATGTAAACTTATCACTATACATGTTTCGAAAAACCCTCCGATTATATACGTGGAACGAAAAAATGAATGTCAAAAAAGAAAGAGCTAAGCACGTGAACATCAGTCAAAGTACGTAGCCCAAAGAAAAAACCCAAGATGAGTAATCTATAACAAAAAAGCGCTCATTGCATAAGCATAGCCAGCCTTCCCTAAAGATCCGGTTAGGTGAAGCCTAGACAGGTTTGTTGACTTTTTAGGTTTTATATATATATATATATATATATATATATATGTATCAAGAAAAACAGATTATTATCTATAAATTATTTTGACGGGTAAAATTTTGGTACCCGTCTCAGCGATCGTAAATTACAAATGGTTCAATTTTTTCAGAACATTAACAAACAGCAATAAAGAACAAGGAACCCATTCCCGATGGGTGAAGACATCATAACGGTGCCTTCACGAAATTTCGAAGTCGGCATGAACCTGCTCAGTTAAAGTGACATTTTTTTTTTGCTTTAAGCCTATCAATGCTCCATTCCGATATCAATTACTTCACGATAATAAAAAAAAATCTGCTTACCAAAAATACCTTTTATCAGTAAAACTCCTGCGAAAACAACAATATTTAACAAATGAAAAGTTCAATATAACGTATCTTGGCGCTAAAAGTTATCATAACCCAACACTATACATAGAATGATACCCCACGCTGTAAATGTAGATCTAGAAATAACTCTCAGGTTGAGGGTAAGTGTAGATCGGAAAATGTAATCTATCAAGCCACCATCTACTCTAAGGAAATAAGGAGAGATGTAATGTTTATAAAGGAATTTCGGTGGGAATTCGGAAGCATCGGCATTATACACACAGGTGTTGTGGTGCATTGGATATCGAATCGGAACGAGAAATCGGGGAGCCGAGTTCGAATTCCAGCTGAATTCATTGCATTCACTTACGCGCAAATACCCTTGGGAAAGGTATTAATCCGTCTATTCCTTCCAGTTATGGGTTAAATAACAGGACAGATTGGGTTCTATAGCCTTGGTCGGCAACCAGTCTACCGCAGAAAGCAATGGCAACCTACTGCGGGATAATCTTCTGCCCAGTCAGTCATGTCTCTTTCGAGACATGATCGCCCAAGCGTGTATCACGTATGACACTTTACTGACTGACTCCTTCACCAACTCTAGTTTAAGATACCAAACAGCCCTTTCTAGAAAATGCAGGGAATAAAAAGAAAGTAACTTAGATCCCTAGATAAAATGGAAACTCATAGGCAAGGCTAGGACCCCTAAGAGAGTAAGAGATAGATGTAATATATGTTTGACAGAAAAAATCAAAATTTTAAAAAATCAAGACCAAAATATACTCCCGAACAAACGAAGGGAGAACGTAAGTATGTATCGGCATAGAAATAAGTATAAATTACAAAAATTATCCTATTCTCGCAAGTAGTCCCAATAAATCTTTTTTCAAAATTTGACAATTAAAACTTCCCCACCATCTACCACTACTAACTCAAGGGTCAAAGAAAAATACTGCTAAATTGTTTCCCCTAGCCTAACGCAATAAAACACATACCAACCCCTTCCTTTATCTAAGCTAATCTCTGGGCTTGGAATTTTCCCTCATTCTCTGTTTATAAGATGTCGAAGAAAGCATGCCTTAAAATGACATGTTGAAAATGGCTATTTCCCCCAAAAATTTTTATCTAAATTCACACACACACACACACACACACACACACACACACATATATATATATATATATATATATATATTAGGTGCGATTGGTCAATTGTCGCAATTATTTTATTATTTCAAATATTCTTTAGCCTGTGTCTGAGCTCCAGGACCATGGATTAGTTTTAAAGCTTTCATTACACCCGAGCAACTCCGGGCTATACTGCTAGTATATATATATATATATATATATATATATATATATATAAAGAGAGAGAGAGAGAGGGGGGAGAGAGAAGGACAGAAACATATATCTACCAGTATACCGCAGATTTCTAAAAGGAATTCTAATTAAGGCGTATGGAAATTAAAAACATTTGTTTCTGGCACCGATACTATTTGGAAATATCCGGCCAGGATGAGTTTATCACAGATCCGGTAAGTGCACCAAAGTTTATGCATACTCACAATATATATTCTACTCTTTGAATGAGCTCCAGTATTAAATTAATTCCAACTTCATCATCGATCTTTAGATGCGTGAGCAAATACTTGGCCGAAACACTTAATCTGGAACATTTCTAAAAACCTGTCATCTTAAATGAGTGTGAATTGATTGATAAATAAAATCTTCCGTAATGTAGGTTTTAATCAAAATGAAATAACTTTATTTCTTTTCAAAATGACGGGATTTGATCGATAAGTTTCCAATTTTAGAAACCTAGATAAAATAATGAAACTGGTTTCAAAATGAAGTCAATGTATTTCTCTTCAAGATTACGTGGTTTTATTGTTAAGAAGTTCTCCAATCCTATAAAACAAGTTTTAGACCAGATAGAATAATGAAATTGATATCAAAATAAATAACCATCTATACAGGCAGCGCAGATTGAAAAGTATAAGGAAGAAAATGGGAAGATACAAAGAGTGCGATAATGGTAGTTAATATTACAAAAGAAAATTGCAAGATTTTCAATAACATAAGTTGCAATTCTATCAGACGTAAAAATGTGTATGACATATATATATATCAATTAACATCAGTCCAGTAAAATTTTTTGTATATATGAATTTCTTGTATATATTTTGGTAATGAAGTTTGTACCACGAATTATATTTTCAAATACTTCAAGACAAGGTACAAATTGAACTTGATCAGCAGATTAAATTCCATGTAAAAAAAGTAAATGTAAAAAATTGAATTACTCTGGCTAATAAGCCTTCCATCAATAGTGTTTGGTTAATAAAATCTGTTCCACTTTTATTACTTTTAGAGTTAACTAGCAGTATAGCCCGGCGTTGCTCGGGTGTAATGAAAGCTTTAAAAATAATCCATGGTCCTGGAGCTCAGACTCTTTGGAAGTTGGCACGAAAGACTAAAAAGCAATAGTTGTTTCCAGTTAAAGCGAAACCGTAGACTGAAAGAAAAATGAATGGATGTAAGTCAAATTTTGATTTCCTGGTTTCGATACCAAATAAGTTTTTTCGTCATTAAGTGAATTTTGAAGGCTAAATAAGTCCTCTGAGTAAATGGTATCATGGCTGAGACTAAGAATTACAATTATACCTACTTAGAGCCAAACCCGAAGCAAAAACTAAAATAAAGGGGCTGAAAAAAATACTGATATACAGGCAGATAAACAGACACACACACAAACATCTAGCCTGTTATATATATATATATATATATATATATATATATATATATATATTATCGATTTTCTGCACGATTGTCAGACCTGCAACTTTGAAACTTCAAGAAAATCGGTTCAGCCGTTTCGGAGTCTGTAGGTAACGGACATACACACACACACACACACACACACGCATACACGCACACACACAGACACATACACACACACAGACAAAGTTCCATTTATAAATAAATTTAGATTTATATCTAGGGCAAAAGGTTGAAGAGGTTTTCATTTCCAATATAATTTCTAAGCTCTCCTATAGCCTTACCGTATTGAAGAAGAAATATTATCAATTATGGCGCAGTTGTCAATGGCAGGGTTATCTATTCTTTTGCGTGGGTTGGGTTTTTGTGTCCCCTCCTCGCATATTAAAAGATTTTTTCAGAGTTTGAAGTTTTGTTTACCCAGTTGGCCAGACTTTAGCCTGATTCAGCCAGCAAAGTTAGTGACCTTAAAGCTAAATGGTATTGCGTATTCTTACGCAGGTGATTCAAAGTGGAACAGAGAGCAATGTAAAGTTATTTATTCACTTCGGTGTAATAACTACGTTCCAGCCTTTTACTGTAAAACCAGTAAAATCTAAACGCAAATTCTACTCCACCAGTTTCTTTTCTCGCACTTCCCCCTGTGGAATTCCCTTCCGTTTACTTGCTTCCCCGACAGCTACATTCTCTAGACGTCTAAAGTCAATTGTCATCGCCTATCTTGCTAACTTGCATCCTCTCTCACATGCTCCTTTCTTCGTCCACCCCACTCGGAGTCTCTTAAACCTTCTCTTACCCACTCCCTGACACGCCCTGTAACCTCAATTCAAATGTAAAGTCAATAGTCATCTATTATCTCAATAACCTGCATCCTTTCTCTCATGCTCCTTTCTCCGTCCACCCCACTCTCATCAATATTCTCATCCTTCACTTACCCTCTTCCTGACACCCCCTTATAACCTGTCACTTTTTCTCATAACTTTCTTCCTATGTAACCCCTGTACACTAGTGGCAATAGACTGCCTTGCTAGGGGTGATATGATTATAAAAAAAAATTGTTATTACGAAACATGATAAAGGCTCCGGTGTCGTCTTTCATTATTATCAAGATTACGTTAACCCTTGGCTGGGTTCTGTTAGTGATTATAGGATTTGCTAAGCGGGTTTCTGTTGTAGTGTGACACAGATACTTTACTGCCAACAGTCGTGTCGTTTTTTTTTCTGCTAAACCGGTCTTTTCTTCTAGACGGGATAATGTTCTCTCCACACGCTATAATAGTTCCGGATTTATTGGTTTAAATGCCGTTGTGGATCGCACTACATACGGAGAACTACCCAAAGGGTAGGTGCCAGAATTAAACAAAACGTACCTACAGAATGTGCGTTGCGGTGCATTGGATATCGGCTCGGAACGAGAAATCGGGGAGCCGAGTTCGAATTCCAGCCGAATTCATTGCATTCACTTACGCGCAAATACCCTTGGGAAAGGTATTAATCCGTCTATTCCTTCCAGTTATGGGTTAAATACCAGGACAGATTGGGTTCTATAGCCTTGGTCGGCAACCAGTCTACCGCAGAAAGCAATGGCAAACTACTGCGGGGTAATCTTCTGCCCAGTCAGTCATGTCTCTTTCGAGACATGATCGCCCAAGCGTGTATCACGTATGGCACTTAACTGACCTACAGAAATTTGTAGCTTGAACTATTCTTAGTCAAACAGGCCGACCAACATATACGGGTCTTTTATTATGTAACACCTTGTAAATGACCATGACTATTCTATTAATGGCGGTAATTTTGTATATATATATATATATATATATATATATATATATATATATATATATTCTAAAAGTTCAAATATATTGTACAAAGCACTTGTCGAGTGACTGATTTTAATTTTCACGTCAAATTCAGATAAATCTACTAAACTCAAAATTTGTTATCGGACACCGATGATAGTTTTAAATTCAAAACCATAAAACTCTCACAAGATAATCTTTGAACTTTTCTTTTGTTAAATTTTTTTGTTGTAGGTTATCTATCGGGCACTTTTTAATAAAAAATTGAAAGCGTTAAATTCTAAAAATTTATTAGGTGCTATCAATATATATATATATATATATATATATATATATATATATATATATATATATATATAAGAAGTAAGAACAGGTAGGAAAAAGTGTCTTTAATCAAACAGGTTTTACTTTAAGAAGTTTCTTAAGAGATTTTAATATATATATATATATATATATATATATATATGTTTCAATCCTGGGTAAAAAGCAATCGGATGTTTAGCCGTACTGATGAGCTGTAATACAGCGAAACAGATCTGCGGATGACTGTTTACGCTCTCACACCCTGATTAAGCACTATCAAGGAATGGTAGACTTTGAATTGGAACACTCTAACTACTAGCTTGTGTATACATGATATATGACACGCTAAAAGTCTGCCTTCTTCTACAGAGCGCCAATAGCTCAGAGGTAGAATCTCCGACTGACTCCAATTGTCGGGGTTCAATCTTGGGTAATAAGCAATCGGATGTCTAACCGTACTGATAAGCTGTGATATAGCGAAACATATGTATCTAAGAATGATTATATATATATATATATATATATATATAAGCTTCTTGGGACTTTTTAAGAAGCTTTTTAAACTGAAACATGTTAGATGAAAGACACTTTTTCCTACCTGTTCTTTATTTATTCTAATCATATATATATATATAATAGCAGTATAGCCAGGCGTTGCTCAGGTGTAATGAAAGCTTTAAAACTAATCCATGGTCCTGGAGCTCAGACTCTTGGACGTTGGCACGAAAGACTAAAAACAGTAGTTGTTTCCAGTTAATACGAAACCGTAGACTGAATGAAAAATGAATGGAAAGTTAAATTTTGATTTCCTGGTTTCGATAACAAATAAGTTTTTTTCGTCGTAAACTGAATTTTGAAGGCTAAATAAGTCCTCTGAGTAAATGGTATCATGGCTGAGACTAAGAATTACAATTATACCTACTTAGAGCCAAACCCGAAGCAGAAGCTAAAATAAAAGAGCTGAAAAAATACAGACATAAAGGCAGATAAACAGACACGCACACAAACATCTATCCTGTTTTATATATATATATATATATATATATATATATATATATATATATTATCGATTTTCTGCAAGATTGTAAGACCTGCAACCTTGAAACTTATGAATATCGTTTCTTATGTCATTGTCTATGAGTTTATCAAATTTGATTAAAATGTGATCACTCCTTCTATAACCGATTTATTCGATTATCGATTTTCGATATTTATCGGGGGTACCTCGACACAAAACCTAGCTAAGAACACTCGCAGTTGCTTATAGTACAACTGTGCAAATTTCAAGAAAATCGGTTCATCCCTTTTGGAGTCTATACATACATACCCACACACACACACACACACACACACACACACACACACACACACAGAGAAAAAGTTCCATTTATAAATAAGTTAATATAAGTTTATATATATATATATATATATATGAGAAAAAATGCGAGAAGCTGTGAACGTTTTGTTTAAAGTGTAGATTTATTGTTGTTATTGTTATTAATATTACTTTGTATGTTAAGTATGCATAATGGTATTTGTGTCGTTACACATGTTTCGAGTCTAAAGTTGACTCCATTCAGGTTAATAAACTTGTGACTTTACATATTGAGGTGCGTTTGTTTTTGTCACCTTTCGTCGGTAGAAAAAAAAATTATACTGACTTGCTAAATTTGATTTCGTCCTTATGCTTCGAAATTGTTTTCACCGATTTCGATTCAATTCTACTCTGTTGTTCATCTGCTTCTTGTTGTTGTTTTTGGAATACTGTTTTTTGCAATGTTTCGAGAATATTTTTTGGATCGCGTTTGAAATTAGTGTCTCCGTGTTTGTGTCTTAGGTTTTTAATGTTGTTTTGTTGAGAGAAGGTTTGTATTTTTGTAAAGATTTCTTCCTGCATCATGAGCGTGTCATAATCTGAATTTTGGTAAAAAGGCATTACTTTGAATTAACCTACACTACATTCGTGTAAATGTTGGGAAACGTACTGAATTATTAAAAATCACGCCTGTTTGCATCATCCACTTCTTATTAAAGATTCGATGTGCAGGTGGTGTAATGGGGATTGAATCAGAAAAAGAAATCGGACTTCAAATTCCAGTCGGACTGGTTACATTAACAAGTAACGTTGGAAAACATTCACTCCACAAGATATACAAGAAGCTATAGACAAATTGTCACCATTTTATATATTTAATTTCGTGTATGCATGCTGTTTTTTTTATTTTGTCACTTGCACAGTATAGTAAGTTGGGCAACATCTGCAAGGAAAAGTGCGTGATGACACAAATTATTGAAAATTCTGAAACAATATTTAATCTCCCAAATTATGGGTTAAATAGTAGAACTTGTACCTGGAAAATCATTTTTATCACCAAAAATTGTCAGTTCAATATTCACTGAAAAGAAAGAACTATTTTTGCAATGCAGCAATTATGTTTTGGTTTTAAATAGCGCAAAAAGGCTTGATAAGCCGTAATATTAATACAAATCAATCAATCTTGTCTAAAATGACAGCTCTGATCACAAAGTTGTAGTTAAATCAGGCTTTGTGAATGCATACCTTGACATACTGAAAAAGGAGATGAGCGGTAAATCCAGCCCAAACTAAAAACCGATCATAGAAGGCAGAAAGCGTTTACGATGTTCTATTTTGAATTTCAATTTTGCTTGCTGGAGGTAGCCATGTTTAATTCATGGTTAAGGAAAACTTCGGCGATAATGCAATTCTGTGATCCACTTCAGGCATCGAGACATTCTAATAAAAACCTCGGCCGCTTCTTTTAATAAGAACATAAGAATTGGCATTATTTTTGTTTTGTATCTTCGTTGATATCGCGTGTTTTGAATGGAACTAAAACGCCTGAAAGTTATGAAAACTTTTCGGAAGCCGATAATAGAAGAATACAAAGCACATATGAATATCAGAAATTGTACGTTGGAACATGATTCAGAAATCCAAACGCGGATAAGAGGAGCAAAGATGCCTTCCAGAAGCAAAGTAAAGTATAAAGACATAGGAACATTTCAGTAGACACAAAAAGAAGAAAAGAGAAAAGAATGTTAAACTGTTATGCAATATCTTATTTCCACATGGAAATGAAGGCTCGTCAAGTTCTTCACAAATAAAACGGAAACTTGAGTTGACAGTAATGTAAATCTACCATTAATGCTTAGAATTTAATGTAGAGAAGATGGAAACAATGAGAATGTTTTAAAGAAAATAAGAAGCAGAAAGAGATTGGCACCTTTTAATCGATCTCAGCCTAAGAAAGGCATTAAAATCACTCAAGACTTACTAGGTGTAGAAGAATTAGAAAACAGAAACATTTCTAAGGAGTAAGAACAAAAGAAGAGGACAGTAGAGAGCGATTTACATTGTATTTAAATTTTTGAAGATCAAATTTGACTGGAAAATATGGGCCGAAAGAGGTTTTTACAAGCAAGAAGTGCGAGAAAAGAAATTGTTACTTGCGGTTATTTCTAGTCCACTCGACTGTAAATTGGTGAGACCACGCCGCCAGTCTAGTACTGTGCATAAATTCAGCTACTATAGCGAAGAGATCATCCGAACAATTAACATGAAAGTATTTATAAAACCAGCATATGTACAACTAAACGGGGGTATGAAAGTGATTGAAGCCGAGCTGGTAGATAAGGACCGATAATATCGCTTATTTTTCTTTGGATTTAATCAAGAAAATCAAGGTAAAAAAAAACATGTGGCAAAAATATTCTAAGCATGGACGAAAGGTAGAGTTATACAATTATAAGTTAATTGTTTGAACATTATTTTTTATCGATACTCGTATTTAAGTAGATATTCTGTTTTTAATGAAACAGTATTATATATTTATTTCTACCGGCCTGATTATTTAAGATAAATTTTTATTACGAAAATGTGTGCCATTCGGCAGGATTCGAACCTGCGACCCCTATCTATATAGGGGAAGCTACCATTTGATCTCGTAACGTCTTAGAGCTCTCGACCACGAATAGCCTCCAGTCTAAGCACGCTTTTTATCAAGCCTATATAACACAATTTTCGATCCATCGTAAACAAACATATCTGCTCTGAAATGTATCGTAATGTCAACAAATGTAAACATGTTACGGAAATCAAGGAATTTTAAAGAAACTTGGTTATAAACAACCGACAATTTGAAATGAATTGTTTGAACATTATTTTTTATCGATACTCATATTTAAGTAGATATTCTGTTTTTAATGAAACAGTATTATATATTTATTTCTACCGGCCTGATTATTTAGGATAAATTTTTATTGCGAAAATATATCTATTTATACGAGTATCGATAAAAAATAATGTTCAAACAATTCATTTCAAATTGTCGGTTGCTTATAACCAAGTTTCGTTAAAATTATAAGTTAGTTTTAATTGTTTAGCATTGAACCAGCAGACTTAAAAATGGATTCAATATAGCATTTTCATTTCTTAGCTGAGAAGATTAGTCCGAGAAGACGAAGCGAGTCATTCGTCTGGGGGTTAGCATCAGCCATGTTGTTGAAAGGTAGATAGGGGTATCTTAGATTGTTAATAGACAGCAGTTTAATTTTGAAGGCATTCAAAGTAACAAGTGATTGTTTCCCGCGGTTAACAGCTAAATATAAACTAAAAAAAAACGAATACATAATCATCAGCAATAAATAAATAAATAAATAAAAAGAAAAAGAAAAGACACGAAAAAGTCAATACAGGTCGGGGAAAATAAAATCAAACAGGTACAAAAATTTAAATACATGGGAAGTGTTCTGTCAGAATGCGCGTCACTGAGATTTGAACGCGTATTTGTATGGTCAAAGCAGAGTATTGAGAGACAGGAAGATTTCATTGGAAACAAAGAAAAAGAGTAATGGACTATTGTGATATCTGTTCTATATGGTATCGAATGCTGGGCAATCACTTCAAAGATGAAGGAGAAACTTGAATCAAGCAGAAATGTTGTTCCACAGAATGATGCTGAAAATACCATGGAGTAAACATGTGAGCAAGGATAAGGTCTTTGAGAGGAAGCTAACGAAAATGAAACTTATACTTAGCATAAGGTGTCGTATAATCTTTGGGTCGGTGTGGAATAATACTAAAAAGCATCCATGATTGCAAGTGAAAATGACCGGATTTTTCAGAATATTTAAATAATATCTTAGTCGGTGTGGAATTTTACCAAAAGGTGTATTTCGAACTAAGCGACGCAGGGAGATTTCACTGAGTACGAAATAAAGCTGTCGGACTGCATTTTGTTTTGACTAACTGGGGTTAAAAAGCGTCAAAACATGTAGAAGTGAGTTAATTGAGTTGTGCTCCGTATAACCATGGCAGGATATTCATATCACCTGCAGGCGGATAATATATTTTACATACGGCCGCGCATATGGTAATGGGCACGAGGGCTGAACGACTACAAGATTGCATTTCTAGACCGAAGACAGCCGCATCATCTAACCATTGTTGGTGTCTATTGTTGCGTTGTTGAGACAGATTCCATGGCACCAAAATCTATGGACCGAGATAGATCGATAGACGCTCGTACGCGTGACAACAAAGATGACATTCAAAAGGCTGTCGGAAACAATTCAGGTATCAACACATGCCAAGTAGACCTAGCATATCCTATATCGCATAGTCTGCACGGATGTGCGTAGTAGTGCAGTGGATATAAGCTCGGAACGAGAAATAGCGCAGCCGAGTTCGAATTCCAATTGAATTCGTTGCATTCACTTACGCGCAAATATCATTGGGAAAGGTATCAATCCTTCTCTTCCCTCCAGTTATGGGTTAAATAACAGTACAGACTGGGTTCTATAGCCTTGGCTGGCAAGCAGCGTACCGCAGAATGTAATCGCCACCTACTGCGGGATAATCTTCTGATCAGTCAGTCATGTCTCTTTCGAGACATGATCACCCAAGTGTGTATCACGTATGGCATTTAACTGACTGACTGACAGCATGGGGGTAATTCAAGAGCAGCTCCTGTATCCATATTATTTAAAGAATGTGCAGATCTTTTCGCCCTGTGATCACTAACCACGGAAGAACTTTTGCTGATGGTTTATTGTGCAAACAGCTGATCCGTTGAGACTTTATTTCGAACACACTTCCAGACCTCCAGGATATACCTGCTGGTACGAAGATGCAGGTGGTTCATTCACGATGAGGCTTCCGCATATTTTTCGTCACTGGCTGACGTCTGCCATGAATGATGAATAGGTAAGGGTAGATCAGTTCGATGGCCTGCATGTTCCCCCGACCTCAATCCTTTGGAATTTTATCGAGTGAAGCCACCTAAAACACAGGTTTATGCAGCTTCATCAACGTGTTATGGGAGCCTGCGAAACCATTTGACACAGTATAGGAATGATCCGATGGGTGTTTGCGCATGTAAAACAAGCAAGCAGAGGTCATTTTGGAGATTTGCTATGAGTTGGCTGGTTGAGGTACAACGATGGCCTTTTGAACATATGTTTAGATGGACATTTTACATTGATTTGGTGTAAGAAACTAGCCCCCAAAATTTGTACTTTTTAATAATTACTTTTAATACGTCCTATATATATATATATATATATATATATATATATATATATATATATAGGCTCTCACACCCTGGTCGAGCAGTTTGGTAACATGGTAGATTTGACAAAACTGTAGCTACTCTAGCATCTACACATCGTTCATTCAGCAATGAATTAGAATACTCTAACTACTGGCGTGTTTATACATGATATATCAAACGCTAAACGTCTGGCTCCTTCTACCGAGCGCCCATAGCTCAGTAGTAGAATCGTCGACTGACGCCAATTCGGTCGGGTTTCAATCCTAGGTTAAAACAATCGGATGTCTAATCGTACTGATGAGCTGTGATACAGCTAAACAGATCCGTCTGCGGATATATATATATATATATATATATATATATATATATATGGTCAAGTAAAGCACAAAGAGTAATTTACAGTTTCGTATCTATTAAAAATAACATATAAGAAATAAATTAAGGCATGTCGGATTAACAAGTATTGAATAAATGAAAAAAAATATCTCTGTTTACGTTAGGATCCAAAACTGAGCAGAGATATATATTTCGAGAATCGAAAAAAAGACTGTTTTCAAAAGCCCTATTGAATTTGACTGATAGGTTCTTCGTTGCAGAAAGGTAAAAGCATTTTTCCATATATACCCACGTCTATTCACACTCAACCCACGTCTATTGAACAGGTGAAGAGGCTCATCCCTTGTTTCCTGTTTAGGATGTGGTTTCAGGTTTTTCTCTTTTCCAATCTTTTCACGCTTTTCTTTTTTTTTTTTCAAATGGAGTAGATAGACTAAACTATCGCCCGGTTCACACACCGCCCACGTCTATTGAACAGGTGAAGAGGCTCATTCCTTGTTCCCTGTTTAGGATGTGGTTTCCGGTTTTCTCTTTTCCAATCTTTTCACTCTTACGCAGCCCCCTGCGCATCAGTGGCGTTTTCGCCTTGCTTGGGGTGATATGATTAAAATATATATATATATATATATACACACATATATATATATATATATATATTAAATATTAATATATATATATATATATATATATATTAAATATTAACAATGGAATTCCAGGTCAATACAAAGATAACGAACTAGAAAAATCTGTGATCATCTACATCCTGTAGAGACATGCAATTAATAATATAAAATTTCAACTTTCAAACTTTGAAAATGCAACAGAAATCCTCTCTTCTGAAGATAAGGTAATCTATCTTCTATGGGCCATGTCTCTTCAGGAGGTTATCGATATACGTTTCCACAATTTCCTGACCTTTGCTGCTCTTAACAATTTTATCATTTTTTTAAAATCATTTCACCCCGAGCAAGATAAGACCGCCACTAATGGGCATAGGGTTACATTGAGAAAAAAGACTGGGTACAACGGGTATTGAAGAAAGGATAAAAGAAAAACTGGATTTAAAAAAAAGATAGAAGATGGCAGTTGACATTGCATTTAGATTTTTAGAGATTGTAGCTATCAGGGAAGCAAGTTAATCTAAACTTTCTTCCGCCAACTATTTACTTCAGCTCGCTAGGTAGTGTATGCGTTGTTTATCCTTTTCCATTTTGCCTTCAATCTGTCCTGTAAGTATCAAATTTTCCAAGCCCTCTTTCCTCATTATGAGTCTATCAAATTCAGTTGTCTCCTCCTGATGTTTTTTTTTTTCTAAAGCTTCATTGTTGCTCACGTATTCGGTCCATGGTATTCACAAAATTCTTCTGTAGTGCCACAATTCTGTTGCTTCAAGTCTCTTCTGCATCTGTGATAAGATTATCCAGCAATCACTACCATATAGGAGAGTTGATACTAGACAATATTTCAGTAATCTTTTCTTTATTTCTAACGACATCTTTATATTTTTTTATACTTTTATTAATTTGAGAAGGCTTCTTTTCAAAGCACCTTTAGATTTCAATGTCACCTTTTCCGCCCTATCTTAAACACTGCGAGGTGACTCCTAATATGAATATTGAGAGAAAACCTATAAAAAAAATTCATTATCAAAAATCTAAATTCTAGAACATGGAAAATCAACAAAGAAACCATTCCTCCCATTTCTTCAAGAATGCGTGGCAATTCACAGATACTAAGGAAAATGAATGTGTGGGAAGACATGATATCCCATGTCTTGTGGGGAGATGGTATTAAGAAAAATAACAAAGGAATAAAAAATTCGTTCGTGTACAACGCTCCAGAATAACTTTGGTACATTAATTGCAACATGAAAATCCAATTCGTTTCATTAGTTAGTTTTTAGAAATACGATTGGGATCGATCAGAACACAAATCAGTTTGTAGACTTTTGTTTACATTAACCATGTCTTGTGATGATGGCACTTGGCAGTTTAAAAATTATATTTCCAGTTTTTATTTGCATCTTTTCGTGTTTTTGCTTCTAAATATTTTATTCCTGCACATTTAAACACACGAAACAATAAATTTTATTTGATGCATGTGTATATTTTCTTAAAGGTGTACTTGACTGCCCATATACACTTTCGGTGGAAGGCTTGTGTGAAATGCGAGCAGTAATATAAGACAAGGATGTGCGTTGTGGTACAGTGGATATCGGCTCGGAACGAGAAACCGGGGAGCCGAGTTCGAATTCCAGTTGAATCCATTGTATTCACTTACGCGCAAATACCCTTGGGAAAGGTATTAATCCGTCTCTTCCTTCCAGTTATGGGTTAAATAACAGGACAGATTGGGTTCTATAGCCTTGGTCGGCAACCAGTCTACCGCAGAAAGCAACGGCAACCTACTGCGGGATAATCTTCTGCCCAGTCAGTCATGTCTCTTTCGAGACATGATCGCCCAAGCGTATATCACGTCTGGCACTTAACTGACTGAATATAAGACAATGGGCGAAGTACATAAAAAAGGAAAGTAAACTTTTGCACCAAATACATGTGACTTCTAAAATAAGCATGATACTGGGAAATGTTCAACTTTTCACGTACTACCCGCCTGTGGAATTCCCTTCCATATACTTGCTTCCCCGACAGCTACAACCTCCAGGAATTTAAATGTCAGGTCATTTAACATCTGTCTCACTAACTCGCATCCATTCTCTCAAGCTCTTTTTTCAATCTACTACACCCCCATTCTCGGTATTGTCATCCGTCTATTACCCTCCTCCTGACATCCCTTATAATCTACTCCTCTTTCTCATCACTTTTCCCTACGTAACCCCCTGCGCAACAGGGGCAGTAGAATGCCTTGCTTGGGACGAAATGAATAAATAAATCTTACCCAATAATAAACACGAATCAACATTGTCGTGGAACGGAAATAATTATTCGAAAAGAAATAAACGCTATGTATTAAATAAGGAACATGCCAGTTGAGGTGGTGGGGGAAGATTAAAGGAATAACACTTGTCAAAAAAACAAAAAAAAATCAACAAACAAAAAAAGGCCAAGATAGTGTCGAGACTCCAAACATCTTTTTCAGCTAATTCGTGGCGCTGAATCTGAAAATTACCTTAATTTTTCTTGGTTAGCTACCATTTTTGCTGTTCAGAAATGCATCTTTTCGGAGAAAGAAAAAAAAAAAGAAAAAAGAAAAAAAAAGAAAAAAAGAAGCATTTTTTAATTTCTTTTCTGTATATACACTATTGACCAATGGCAATATTTCTCAAAGTAAAATCGTAGAAACTTCTCAATTCGTATTTAAACCAGCAAATATTGTTCTGATTATTAATTATCAAATATAAAAAGTAAAAGATTTCCAGCTCATTATAGATTTGTAACTTAATACACTAAATTCAATGTATAATTCCATAAATTTTTGTTTTAGACAAGCATAATTCTTTGATGCCTTTCAACCTTAGTATATTTAATACAAGCCATGATAGCTAGTACATGTGACATGAATGCTGCTCCAAGTCACATTTGATCTTCTTGGTAATTTTTCAAATTTTCAAAAGATGGAAATATTGATATCTTTGTATTTGAAATAAAAAAAATTACAGACATGACAAACACTGGATAACACATTTTTTATTGAATCATGGTACATTTTTCAGGATTTCTATTTTCTTCATCAGCCAAAGATTTTAATTTAATTTAATTTTAAAACTCAAATGCAAAAAGACAAATTTATCATGACCAATAACACCGGTCAACAAAAAAAAAAAATTGAAATGGTGCTTAGACATCTATTTTAGCTAATTTGAGGGTGCTGAATCTGAAAATTACCTTAATTTTTCTTGGTTAGCAACCATTTTTACTGTACAGAAATGCCTCATTTTTAGAAAAGAAAACATTTTTTTCATTTGTTTCCTGTGTATAGATTATTGACTGATGGTAATATTTCACAAGGTAAAAGCGTAGACATTGTATTTAAATAAACAAATTTTGATCTGTGTATTGAGAACTATTATTTTTTCAATAACAATCAGACGCTAAGTCTTTAAAAATAACACGATTGAACATACCATGACTTTCCCTCACATCACCGCAATTATCCGGAAATTTATCCAGTTGGGTGTATAAAAAATAAAACTTAACACTCATATTAGAGAATTACTGATAAAGTTTATCAGTTACTTTGAATTTTGGCGATAAATTGGATAAACATCTATTTTGAATTTTTGACTCCAAAACACATTTAAAAAAAAATTATTTGGCTGGCATAAACTGCTCAGCCTACCTGAAAATTGATAGGTTTCTACGTCCTTTATTAACTAAATGTTGCGATTAAACAACATTGTAAATTGATCTTTTTCCAAAAGTATCAAAAACGGTCGCTAACCATGAAAGTCTTAGAGTACGCAACCATGAAAATCTAGGAGAATTTACATTTTAGGCATGATTTTTATGTATATACCTTTATTTTTGAGTCAGTCAGTTAAGTGCTATACGTGATACACGCTTTGGGCGATCATGTCTCGAAAGAGACATGACTGATTGGATAGAAGATTATCCGGCAGTAAGTTGCCAATAATTTCTGCGGTAGACTGGTTGCCAGCCAAGGTTATAAAACCCACTCGGTTCTGTTATTTGACTCATAGCTAGAAGGAGAAGAGATGTATTATATTATTACGTAGCAATTAGTGGGGGGTCAGTTTATTACTTCCTAACAATATAAAACCGATCCCCCACTTTATGACCAGTAGAAGCCTTAATCATGTTTCCAACCATTATATTCAGTAAGTCAGTTAAGTGCCATACGTGATACACGCTTTGGTCAATCATGTCTCGAAGGAGATATGACTGAATGGTCAGAAGATTATCCCGCAGTAGGCTGCCATTTTTTTCTGCGGTAGACTTGTTGCCAGCCAATGCTATAGAACCCAATCTGTCCTGCTATTTAACCCATAACTGGAGGGAAGAGATGGAATAATACCTTTCCCAAAGGTATTTGTGCGTAAGTGAATGCCAGGAATTTAACTGGATTTCGAACTCGGCTTCTGTCCAGTCAGTCATGCTTCTTTCGAGACATGATCGCCCAGCGTGTATCACGTATGGCACTTAACTGACTGACTGAAGTAAAAGGTAACTCCATAGAATTTTCTTTTAAAGTTTTGAGATTTTCTAATACATTTAAAATAAAAATACAACCATTACTCTTTGAATGTGTTGGGACGCCCGCGCCTATTCGGCTATAATGGATAATTCCATTACTATGTAAAGTAATGGTGGCATCTACGTAAGAGAGTGTGCCGAGCAGCCGATCGACAAGTCAGTCGTAGACTTCCGGTGACGACCCGGAAGTACCCATTGCTCATACTACGTCTTACGACGGTTGAGACGATTAACCCTTATTCTTGTATTGGATACTAATAACCTTTATAAATACTATTTTCACGGAATACAACAATTAACCTATTCCTGTTGAGTTATTTATTCGTACTCACGACATAACAGAATGGCCCTTGTATTTGTTTTTCAATCAACTTACAAATTATTAAATATGATCGTCACACAAAAAGAAATATTATTTTTATCTCAAGAAACTCTTTCTTTATCTTGCTTTTTTTTCAAGTTGAAACACTGATTCCCGTGCAATCACCGAAACTAAACAACATGAAGGCGTGTCAATACCTAAGCTTGGATGTGTGGGTGGTGTAACGTATAATGGCACAGAATTGTTGATCGGAAAGTCGTGTTCCCTTTCTGGTTGGATTCGTTATATTCAGTTACGTAAAAATACCCTTGGGAACAGTATGAATCCACTATTTCTCTACCCAGTTATGCGTTAACTGGTAAGACTTATAACACTAAATCATTTTTATCTAAAAAAACAAAACAAAACAAAAAAAAACACAAAGAAGTCATACCATCTAAAACTAACTGCAAAGGGATGATAAGCTGTAGAAAATAAATGAATCAATCAAAACTGTCAATCAACTTGTTCTTCCTCGGACATAGTTGATCATGGCTCTCAACGACTTCCTATTTTTTGTAATACTTTGTAATGTTTGCCGTTTTATTAACCCTCCCACTCACTGTTCTGCCATCCATTTAAACAAGCTTGTTAGGTAGATTAGTCGATGTTTCTCTTTTACATTCAACATATCCTCTGAGTGTCATATTTTCTAAACCGTCTTTCTTTATTTCAAAATTTACCAAGTCTTTCTTCATTTCTTCATTTCTGCTCTAGAAATTTGAAATGTTCCTAATTCTAAGTATAAGTGTTTTTTCTTTTTTTCTGAAAATACTTTCTCGTTACTGACATGATTCATCCATGGTATTCTCAGCGGTCTTCTGTAGGACTGTATCTTAGGTGTCCTCTTAACCTGTGAGGAAATTGTCCAGAGTTTGGTTACATAGCTTTCTTTTCTCTTGTTTAATTTGGCAAAAAGAAATAATCAAAACAAATAAATCAGTCAAAGAAAGAATAAATTAAAAATTGCCATCTTTCTCTCTTTCGGTTGATCAAATGTATTGGAATTCAATACGAGACATAACATTGTTTTCCGGTAGTCAGTGTGTTTGGCAAGGGTAATGAAGGAATCTGCGAACCAGCATAAGACATTGCACGAACGATTTGGAAGTCATATTTGCCATGGGGAAAACAACATCAAGATATATTGGTATAGATCAATATTAGATACTTGAGAGAAATAGACATAGACAGATCTCCGTTTGAACATTGATTGCGTCTGGTTTGAATAGTGACGAGAACATCGCAAATCAATCATTTTCACGGTGTTATAATTATTCGTCATCTCCAAATTTCAGCATTTGCATAAAGCATCCGTGGCACACTTCATCCACGAAGACTGTTCCTTCAAATTGATTTTCCGTCAGTTGACGCAAATTTCGAGTGTTTAGAGAAATTGTGAATTACATTTATTTCCACACAGCTACATTCACTCATCTTACATATGCACACGCGACAATCACGTGATAATCTTGCTTTCCCGCTTTTTCACGGGATGCATATATAGCAGTACCGTGGTACACCCAAACAGTTGGCAGCAGTTCACGAGCGACACCAAGCAAGACAGTTACAGCTACCTGCAATAGCGGCATGCTATTGCGGGGTTCGCGTTCTTCAATATCAAGTAATTCTCTCACACACCCGCACTAATTGCAAGACGCAAGTAGATGCCTTTTATTTCTTTAAATAACACTTGTACAAATTATTACAGTTGGCACAAGAAGTCCTTTCTACACACGTCATGTAAAATATTAAGTGTATTTGGCAAGGGTAATGAAGCAATCTGCGAACCAGCATAAGACATTGCACGAATGATTTGGAAGTCATATTTGCCACGGGAAAAACAACATCAAGATATATTGGTATAGATAAATATTAGATACTTGAGAGAGATAGACATACACAGATCTCCGTTTGAACATTGTATGCAAGCTGCATTCACCCTAGTCGGGTTGAGCCGGGAGAAAGATTCTTTGGGATTTGTTTGAGGGCAGGGTCCCAAGTCTTACCCTGTATAGACCTCAGGCATTTTATTTGGGATTTGTTTAAGGGCAGGGTCCCAAGTCCTATCCTGTATAGACCTCAGACATTTTAATTATTCCACAACAGGTTGCCACAACGTGCTGTGGTAGATTAGTTGCCAGCCAAGGCTATAGAACCCAATCTGTCCTGTTATTTAACCCATAACTGGAGGGAAGGGACAGATTAATACCTATCCCAAGGGTATCAGAGCGTAAGTGAATGCAGGGCATTCAACTGGAATTCGAACTCGGCTCACCGATTTCTTTTTCCGAGCTGATATCCACTGCACCATAACGCACATCCGTCAATATAACGCTTACAACACGTGGTATTCCCAAGCGGTCACTCATCTAAGTACTGCCCAGGCTCAACGTTGCTTAACTTCGGTGATCGAACGAGAACCGGTGTATTCAACGTGATATGACCGTAAGCTTACGCTTGATTGTTGATTGCGTCAGGTTTGAAAAGTGACACGGTATCGCAAATCAATCATTTTACCGGTGTTATAATTATTCGTCGTCTTTAAATTTCAGCATTTGCATAAAGCATCTCTCGTACACTTCATCCACGAAGACTGTTCCTTCAAATTGATTTTCCGTCAGTTGACGCAAATTTCGAGTGTTCTAAGAATTTATTGTAGAAACTATTCCGTTTCTGGAATTAACTGCTTGCGTCATTAAAAACTTCTCAATGTGCACAGCATTATGAAATACTAACGGAACCCGTTGAATATCCACAGAAGGATAATTATTACGTACTGGAAAACTTTTAGTTTGTCATACTACAAATGATAGTAACGTCTTCAAACATAAATGTATTGGATAATAAAATAACGATAACACAGAGTGTAATTTTAATGTCCATAGAAGTTACTTTACTGTAATCTTAGCGGAATATGTGGAATTTCAACGGAAGGATAATTTTACTTTGTCATACTACAAATGATACTAACGTCTTCAAACATAAATGTATTGGATAATAAAATAACGATATCACAGAGTGTAATTTAATAAAATATCTATAAAAGTAATGTCCATAGAAGCTACTTTACTGTAATATTATATTATTATTGGAACCCGTGAAATTTCCACGGAAGGATAATTCTACATTGCCATACTATAAATGATAGTAATGTCTTCAAACATAAAGTTATTGGATAATAAAATAACGATAACACAGAGTGTAATTTTAGTAAGATATCTATAAAAGTAATTTAATTAAAGTAATTTTATTTGATTTACACAAAAATGCTTTAACAAGAAAAATGCTTGCTACAAAAAAAATTTAATCATTGTATGAGCAGCCTTTGAGATTTCACTCGCCCGATCGACTCAGTCGATTAAAAACTTAATTGGGCAATTAATGTCTGTTGCTTAACTCGCTAGCTGATTCCTTTTACAACCCAAAAGTATTCGATTGAAGATTCACAATTTACTTAGAATATCATACAACGAAACTATTAAACTCCTTTGTCTTATGCATGGCGCCTGATTTATGTCGAAATGTGTGGTTAAACAAACGACATCTTGTAATCATCAAAGCAAGATCTGACAAATGTTTCGCTTTTATCGTCCCGATCATTGTAAGCATTCCTTTTAATTAACGCTTCCAGAGTGGAGCCAAAATGTCTCTATTGCCACAGATTTTTAGAAAAGTAAAAACGAACATTTGAAAGAAAGAAAAGAAATACGCATCCTTCTTTCAACCACGCACCGAAAAACCAATTATACAAGTAATTGTTTTATAGAAAATCATTGACAAAATCAGATTTGTTATTTTTTATCATCTATGAGATGGAGGTTGTAGTCAAGCAGAAGAAAGTAACTACGAATTTAGGTACCTCCACTCAATTGCCAAAAAAAAAAACCCAAAAAAACAAACAAACAAACAAACAAAAAAAAAAAAAAAACCAGCACATCATGATGCTAAAAGGGCTGAAACTTAATAAAAACAAAGTTTTGTCATCAAAATGTTTATGCTGTTATTAAGGAGAAAGATTAAACTTTATTTTTTTCAAATCTTTTCTAACACGTTCGAAATTTTAATTAAAATTTCATTTTTTGTTTTCCGTCAGCGGTTCACGCTATGTTTACATAAGGCGACTCCATTAAGAAAATGGAGTCGGTCGAGTAAAATGATTTTGGGACGAGTAAATTTCCCCTCGCTCTCGACCGCCGGTCGAGTGATTTCATTTTCAAATCTCAAAGGCTGTGTATGGGTGGTGTGCGCACCAATGCCAGCATGCCGCCTTTCTGTCGGCAAAACTCGAAGAAACTCGGATCTCTCAGAACAGAAAGATAATGAGCTGAAACTATAAGCTGAAGACATTAGTAGAAAAAAGAATTCTCCAATATGGAAGCATTCCACGAATTTGTTCACTTTTCTATATTTTTCCCGCGCTATTTGCACAATAAGCGGCAAAATGGCTTATCTCGAACCGACTTTTCTACATTTATCTACAGAAAATATCAACACATTCATCTACCCATTTATTTATCTATTTTGCCTAAAAACATTTTATTTTAATAATAATAATAATAATAATAATAATAATAATAATAATAATAAAGCTGAATGTCAATAAACTTTAAGAGTGACAAATATAGCAACTCGGTAATCAAACTTTTTTTTTAATGGCGTTTAGAGCCGTGGTCTCTCAGTAGGATATTTAAATAATAAAGGCAAATAATGGGATTATTATATATTTGAACTGACAATTTCGAGTGGCTTTGGGTACGATGTTTCTTTTAATATGCATATCTTGTCTTTTCTTCGGAATATTTTTTTGTAAATCGACGAACGTGACGCCGAAATACAACTGATTTTTATTTTAGCATTTTTTGTATAATTATTTTACGCTGAAATTGCGACGAATAAGAAATTAAATTACTTAAGCGAACTTGAAGGAAGAAAGAAAAAACAAGAAAAAAACCGAAAACAAAATGTTTTGATAAAAAAATAAAACAAAAAATAAAAAAAGAAAGAGGAAGAAATTACTGCACTTAGTAAAATCAGGGATAGAAAAAAATGGTGAGTAAATATTTGGTTGAGTTATAAATAATTTCTGCGTTTCTTTATCGACTTCAATGTTTAAAAAAATTAAAGTGCAATTGCATTTCATTCAATTATATATTTAACCTTATTGGAAAGGATTGTTGCTACTGATCAAGTAGCTCTCCGATATCTTTCGAGTGAAATTACACAGGTTTTGATATTAAAAAGTTTTCAACAAAATTTTTTAACCTAGTTTTCATGAGATATATTGTAATATGAGGCATCTTCGCTTATCGGCGTTTGGTTATGCCTACGTTATGATAACAATGAAATCTCTCATTATTAAATACGAGAGATGAAGCAGCGTGACTCACAAGAGGTTTTATATTACATTGGTTTGAGTAATAAATGATTTTCATTTGCCAAATTTATTCTTAAAAAGATAATGTCCAGTTACATTTTATTCAAGCATATATTCACCATTGATGGTAATAATTTGTTTCCATAGGCGGACCAGCTCTCAAATTATTGGTTGCTAAGAGTGAAAGGCAAACAACCCATGACTAAAATGCTATCATTTACTTTTCATAAAGAGTAAATAAAACTAAAAAAAAAAAAAAAAATAACACATATGGAACAAAATGTGAAATAAAAAATATCAATAAATCAAATCAATTAAAAATATGTAATTGTTGATGATATAAGAAATCGGAGAGTCGAGTTCGAATTCCTGTTGAGTTCGTTGCATTCACTTAAGCGCAAATACACATGGAAAAGGCATTAATCCGACTCTTCCCGCAAGCTATAGGTCAAATAATATTAGATGGAAGGCATTAGCAACTATATAATTTGCTAAGTAGGTGAAGTGGATTATGGTAGCAACGAGAGATCAGAGAGCCGAGTTCGAATTCCAGTTGAATTCGTTGCGTTCACTTTAGAGCAAATACCCATAGAAAAGATATGAATCTATTTCTTCTCCTTCCATCTATGAGTTTGTTGAATCTCAGTGCAGATTAAATTCTTTAGCCTTGTTTCGCAACCAGTCTACCGCAGAAAGAAATGGCAACCTTCTGAGAGAAAATTTTCTGCTTAGTCATGTTTCGAAAGAGACATGATCGCCCAACGCGTGTATCACGTATGACACTTTACTGACTGACTAGACGAACAGCAAGATCTCGACAACCGTAATTTTTATGCTAAGAGTTCCTTCATTCACAATTCTCGCTTGTGTAACTCTTTTTTGGTCTCTTACTTTCCGGTCAAGTTTGACCTTTAAAACTTGAAATGCAATGTCAACAACTTTTCAATGATTAGTCTTTCGTTTTTCTCTCTCCTCAGTAAAATGTCCGCTTTCTAATTTTTCGATTTTTCTCATTCTTGTGGCTTTAATGACTTGCTTGGGACGAAGTTGATTAAAAAAAAATGTATATAGATAGATACAGTCAGTTAAGTGCCATACATGATAAACACTTTGGGCGATCATGTATCAAAAGAGACATGGCTGACTGGGTAGAAGATTATCCCGCAGTAGGTTGCCATTGCTTTTTGCGGTAGACTGGTTGTCATCCAAGGCTATCGAACCCAATCTGTTCTGTTATTTAACCCATAGCTAGAGGGAGAAGAGGGGTGTAATATTATTACATAGTAGCTAGTGAGGGATCAGTTTTTTACGTCATAACAATAGAAACTTGATCCCCCACTTTATGACCAGAAGCCTTAATCATGATTCCAACTATTATATTCAGTCAGTCAGTTAAGTGCCATATGTGATGCAGGCTTTGAGCGATCATGTATTGAAAGAGACATGACTGGGTAGAAGATTATCCCACAGTAGGTTGCCATTGCTTTCTGTGGTAGACTGTTTGCCAACCAAGGCTATAGAACCCAATCTGCCCTATTATTTAACCCATAACTGGATGGAAGAGACGGACTAATACCTTTCCCAAGGGTAATTGTGAGTAAGTGAATGCAAGGAATTCGACTGGAATTCGAACTCCGAGTTCCGAGTCAATATCCACCGCACTAAAATGCACATAGATACAAACAGGGTAAAATAAGAATCAACATTGTTTGGCGAGAAACTGTTTCAGGTTTATGATTTTCTGAAGTTTAAAACTGACAGTCACCATACAGTGTTGATCCCATTGTGAGATACTTTATCTCCATGGAGGGAGGGAGAGAGAGGTCAAGTAATGAAAAAGAAATAAAATAGCGAGTTGTGTTGGTGAAATATAGTCGCTTGATACGAGGTTGGTTGATCTAGTCTCTGGGCAAGACGCAAAAATGTGGAATCGTTATAAGACTAGAGGAACGTCAACCGAGAAGATATTACTATTGAAAACAAGAGAGAGAAAGAGAAAGAGAGAGAGAGAGGAGGGGAGACTGAGTTAGAGAAGGAGTGAAAGAGTTAAAAAGAGAATGAGTGTGAGAAAGAGTGTTAGAGAGATAAAAAAAGATTACTTGGAACAAGAGAAGAAAGAAAAAGAAGGAAATGACGAAACATATACGGAGAAAGAGAAAGAGAAAGAGTGTGTGTGAGAGAGAGAGAGAGAGAGAGAGAGAGTGAGAGAAAGAGAAGATTGGAAATAAAAGAGAAGCTAGCTTGTAAAAAAAGAGGAAAATGTTTAGAGAGAAATTCCGAAACACTCACCGAGTGCAACAAAGAGACCAAAATGAGAATTAAGCTATCTTGAAAAGAGAGAAGAATTATTTAGAATGAAATCACCAAACAGAATGTAATAATGCGAGAGAGAGAGAGAGAGAGAGAGAAAGAGAGAGAGAGAGAGATGGATAGAGAGTAAGAGTAGTAAATCAAAGAGAACATTGAAGGCGTTGAGTTGGTGAAAGATAATCACTTGATACGAGGTTGGTTGATCTTGTCTATTAGAAAGAAAGGCGCAAAAATGTGGAATTGTTATAAGACAGGAGGAACGCTATTTGATTGAGAATCGTCAGCCAATAGGATATCGCTATTGAAAACCTGGCAGGTAAATGCAGACAAGTGATTCGGAATCAGGAGCAAAAAACGGATTTCAGATTGAGACGAGACAGACCACTAAATGACAAAATTAAGGAAGAGGTATTCGTAAAATGATGCCATTAATAAAAGGAAAGTCACCATGTAGGGGTTATTATTTGCTTATAACTTGCTTGTCTTTGTACTTTTATTAAATTGAAAGGTAGAATTGAATCACTAACCATTAACTGTAAAGCGTCAACAAAAAAGTGCATTTAAGGAACGGAAATGGCACTAAATGGATAGTGTAGTATCAGACGCCAGGAAGCGTAGCACAGGATTCCTTCACGAGGTAGATCATAGCTCTTCACAACTTCCTTGTCATTTCGCTATCTGTTGTGGTCCTGTTTAAGGGATCACGATTATAAGGTGAAAGAGTCCTATGTTCACTGTGAGCGGTTGAACTACAAGTGTACTCCTCGGTATTTACCAACCTTCCCAGGCAAGGCCTTAAAATTGTGGGTCTTCCCGGCCATATAGCCAGGCCAAAGATATCTGTCTATTTTTCCCCCAGTCGTGATTCTACCCTTCGGCGGAACCACGACTGGGTTAATGCTCTCTGCTCGGAAGCAGAGAGCGCTCTCCAACCGAAGATAGAGAGCTGACAGTGTCATATTAGAGTACAAGAGTACTTCTCCGCTTGAAGGTAGGAATGTCTGGCACTATATAAACCAGACGAATCAATAATGTCCATGGATATAGGGTGTTAACTACCCCATAACACTATCCAACCTCAGTTATGACGATCTCTTCAAGGATGAAGGTGAGGCTCGAGGCAGTAAAAATATGGTTCTACAGAAGGATGCTGAGGATGTAATAGATTGAACACGTGATCAACGACTAGGATGCAAACGAGAATAAAACTAACACTTATCAGAAAGTGACAGGTGATGTTCCCAGGACACATAATGAGGAAGGAGGGTTCGGAGAATCTAATACTCACAGGGCGGATTGAGGGAAAGAGAGACCGGAGAAAGCAGCCTGTGACATACTTGATAGGCTTGAGCAAATGGATGGTGGAGCGGGATTTGGGGGAGATGCCAAGAGGAAAATATTAAGAGCGACAAGAAAAAGAGGGAAGTAGAAGTGCATGATCGCCTACGTCCTGAAGGGACACGGCACATGAAGAGGAATTTACAGAAATTCATAAGGTAGGTTATTCGCTGCTTTTTTCTGTTCCTTTTGTCTCCAGAGAGAGAGAAAGAGAGAGAGAGAGAGAGAGGGGGGGTTTGGGCTATCGTCCTTTGTTTTAGAGAACTTTACCATTTCCAGTTAGATGTTTGTATTATGTCAACTGTCAGCTTTAAAAAGGCTTGCATATTTACTGAATAAAGTTTCGGTAACCATCTATTAAATCATGAAGAGGCGGGTGAATTTTTAGTTTTCTAAAAAGAAATCGATTCTGAATGTTTTTCTTCGGACGAATAGCGTCTAGGGTTGAGAGTGTGAGCTGGCGGAAACGACACCAACTCATTTTAGTGATGAGCAATTTTTTTTCTATCGAAGCCTAATTACTTAATTAGATCCATTGTTCACTGGCAAAAAAAAAAAAAAATCCCGATTCTATTTCAGCTCATATTTACTAATACACACTTACACCCACACGAATCAGTTTTTCGTTTTCTAAGTTTAAGCATCTGCATGACTCTTTGATAGAATTAAGATTTACCGGCCAGAGATATATGTCTATAAATTCAGCAGCAAATCTTATTGCCAAAACTTATGTAACTATTTCAGGATTCGCACAACCATTTGTTTTCACAAATACAATCTCTTTCTCATTTATTTCAGTAGCAAGAGAGGCGAAAGCAATTAGAAATTCGAATGAATGTCTAGAAAATTATGCGCATAGTAGAGAAACTGGTGTATTAAGAGGAAAATCGACTCATTGAACCGAGTTCAAATCACGGTCTAGTTTGGTGGCCTCATCGTCTCCATTAATAAAGACGTATATATAATATATAATATTATATATATATATATATATATATATATATGTGTGTGTGTGTGTGTGTGTGTGTGTGCGTGTGTGCATATATATGTATATATATATATATATATATATATATATATATATATATATCGCATCGTTCATTCGTAATGAATTAGAACACTGTCGCTACTGGCATATGAATACATGGTAAACTACAAGCTAAAAATCTGCCTTCTTCTACCGAGCGCCCATAGCTCAGAGGTAGAATCGCTGACTGACGCCAATTCGGTCAGGTTTTCAATCCTGGGTAAAAAGCAATCGGATATCTAACAGATGGGCTGTGATACAGCGAAACAGATCTGTCTGTGGATGACTATATATATATATATATATATATATATATATATATATATATATATATGTTCTGTCTAGATTTCTTCTCCCTCATACGCAGGGCAAAGATGAAACTCTATTTAGACAATTTAGTCTTTTACCGTTAATATACAACGTCCTGCCCTGTGTGGACAGAGGGAGTTGAAGTTTAAATTAAAGCTTTTCGGGGAGACTATCACCCACCATAAGTAATATACAATTTTTTGCTTCTTAATTTCAGTCGGTGATAAAAAAATTTCTTATCAACTTCTCCGTTTTAATTTTACCGACAATTTTTATATTTTTATTCTGACGAAGTGTCGGCCGAAAGGCGCCTAAATTTTTTTTAAGTGAGATACCTTTGTATCTGTATTAATAATAAAATGATCCAATTTAAATTAATTATATATATTTCCAACTCCCTCCCTCTCTCTCTCTCTATATATATATATATATATATATATATATATATATATTGTCATAAAATCTTAATGAGATGAAACCTGTTATAATTTTGACGTTGGAATTAACATAGAATCTAATAATTCAGTTTATCTATTTAAAATACAATCCCTAAATTTGAAAATGTCCAACCCTAAAAAAAATTTCATCCAAGATCATCTTATTGTCTTTTTTTTTCTAAAACTCACTAATGAATTTAAATTTTAACATTGTAAACTATAGTCTCGCTCTCTCAAATAACAAAATATTTTCCTTCTTCCTCTCCTCCCCGCACTATTCCTTATGTCTGGAAAATTTAAACCTATTAATTTTTGTAAAAAAAATCGGTCTGATGATCTGAATATTTTAAAATTCACAAAAAAAAAAAATTTTTCACTGATGGATTTACAAATTTGTTCGACGTATTTTTATGAAAATGCTCTGTTAATTTTTAACAGGGTTCTCATCTGAGTAATATTCTCCGTAGAATTAACCTTACCACGAACCAAGTATATTACTTTACTACAAGTTATAAAAGCTCTTAGAGCATCTTTGTTCTTTAACAGTGCCTTATTTTATTTTTTAGCAATGATTATGTCGTGAAGTAGTAAAGAATATATATATATATATCTAAACTTATTTATAAATGGAACTTTGTCTGTGTGTGTGTCCGTTAACTATAGACACCGAAACGGCTGAACTGATTTTCTTGAAAATTTACACAGTTGTACTATAAGCGTCTGCGAGAGTTCTTAGCTAGGTTTTGTGTCAAGGTACCCCCGATAAATATCGAAAATCGATAATCGAAAAAATCGGGTTATAGAAGGAGTTGTCCGATTTTAATCAAATTTGATGCACTCATAAACAAAGACATAAGAAACGATATTCAGAAGTTTCAAGGTTGCAGTTCTTACAATAGTGCAGACAATCGATAATATATATATATATATATATATATATATATATATATATATATATATAAGGCAAGATGTTTGTGTGTGTGTCTGTTTATTTGTCTGTATGTGCTTTAAACAAATCCACAATTTTTTGTCCGATTCTCACCAAACTATATACAAATATTCTTTAGGCTGAGTCTGAGCCGCAGGACCATGGATTAGTTTTAAAGCTTTCATTACACCCGAGCAACGCCGGGCTATACTGCTAGTATATATATATATATATATATATATATATATATATATATAGTTTAGAATATGTACAAATTATTATCTACTACAAAGTGTACATTTTCTTTCGACATTAAAATGACACTGTCTCATCAGGTAGTGTGAAAAGAAATGGAAAATCTTTTTCTTATATTTGACGATTTATGTGTGAGATGTAGGTGGAGTGGAAGATGGGGAAATAAAGTTTGCAAGTTGTCAGTTCGAATTTGGACGAAAAAAGGGAAGAGGTAGGGGATAGAAGTAATTAATGAACGTGTCGAAAATTATTGTAGACAGATTTAACATTAGATGATAAGGTATGGTCCTTTGCAGCATTTATGGTTAGTTATTTGCTAGTATATATATATATATATTTATATATATAGTTTAGAATATGTACAAATTATTATCTACTACAAAGTGTACATTTTCTTTCGACATTAAAATGACACTGTCTCATCAGGTAGTGTGAAAAGAAATGGAAAATCTTTTTCTTATATTTGACGATGAAGAGAATAAGGAAGTGTTTATGGGGTAGGAAGGAGCAGGAATGGATGCGATAAAGTGGGAATTTGGTGAACATATCTTTTATTAGTGAATTATACGACTACAAATATTTTTGTATTTAAACTTAGTTTTTATAATTAATCTATTTTTGTATATTTAATCTTAATTTAAAATTTAGGAAACATCTTTTTGATATAAAAAAAAGATCACAGTTTGTGGTATGAAATAAAGATAAAGTTTGAGGTAATAGTGTTGTTAATATTATAAAAGTTTATCGTTTCTAGGAATCCTAACTTTGGCTTTTGTAGTTTTTAGTATAATTGTCAGGTTAGTTCTTTAATGTGTTTGCAGTTTACTGTGGTTTCATGCCTCTGGTTTAATAGTATGTTGCTATTCATGTATTTAATGATTTCCATTTTTTATGGAGACAAAATAAACGTGGTTCCTTTATCAATTTAGATGTTCTGGCCTGTTTGAGAATTTTTCATTTAATTTTTTAATGTTTTATTTTCGTTTTTTAACTTCCAAAAATATTTTGAAAGTGATGTCATATTTTGTTTGTTCTTGTTATTGAAGAATGAGAGGTGAATGTAAAAGCGCTTTTTAAAAATGTTCATTGTGTTTCCGATATAAATTTTAGCATCCTTAGGATTCACCATGGATGAAATTGAACACATATACCAGGGATTTTGTTACGCATTCATTAGGTATGGGGTATTGGTTTGAGTTTCTACAGTTACAAATGTTATTATTATGGGGCGGACTGGCATGAGTGTTATTTTTGTCGTATGCTTTTAATATTTTATTGTCATGTAATTTAATTATTTTTTTTAATTTAATTATTTTTTCTAAATTTTTGGAGCAGCTATAACTGAGTTTTATTGTATTCCTATTGAAAATTTTGCTTAGGGGTTTATTTTGGGGGAAATGTTTATCTATTAGCTTAAGAAATTTATGTCCCAGTTTAAAACTAACTGATTAAATGGAGGGTTACTCCATATGATTTTTCTGTTTCTATATTTTCTATTTGGGCTCCTAAATTTTTCCACAAAGTTAATCTTGGAGGATTGATAGCCGCATTCTTTAAGAATGTTATCGTAAATTACTTTGTGCTCATCGGATATCATTTTTATTTGAGGATTGTATGTTAATCGTAAAAAGTCTTAGAGGAAGATGTCGTAATTATTATGTAGGAATTTACTCGAACTATAAGCCTCTTTTTCATTGTTATAATTTATTTGCCCTGTTTTATTTTCCATCGCTATCCAGGCGCCAGCCATCATTGATAATTTTCTTTGAAATTTTGCTGTTATCTGTTAAACCAGAAAATAACTAATATTGCTTTTTCTAAAAAAAAAATATATATATATACAGATTAGAAAATGTTTTTATATTCTCGCAAATTATATCACCACTGGACTCTGAATGCAGTCTTATTTTCTTGAATATGCATTCTAAATTCCTACATAATTAGGAATACAACACCTGATCCATGCAGATTGAAACGGTATGAGCGTGTGTAGGGAAATCATAAAAAGAGGACTGGAATCCAACCACATTTGAATTGCTTTCAAAGGTCAAATACAATAGAAATATCTCACTATTCGCACATTCTGTCTCCGGTCACACATTGACTATATGTTGGCCATCATTTGAACAAATTGCGCCGAGACTTTTAGAGGCGAAATCGTTAACATTTAGAAACTTGTTACGAACTTTTCGAATAGATTCAGAAGATACATCGCAATACGATATTATTCTCTTCAGGTGTTGCTGGCATTGTCTAATTGTATAGACCCCAGAATAAACACACCTTCTGCAAATATACGTTAATTATCTATTGAAAAACATTTCGTGGCATGATATTTACTTGTAAATAAGCGTAAATAAGCGATTAGCTGGTTCAATTAAGATGTTTGGCTAATAGCTAATTATTATATTTTTTGATAGCACACTCTATTTCTATCGCTGTTTTGGAGATGTGTGGAAAGCCAGTAAATAGCACCACCTGCGCGTGTTCTCTGTTTTTCCTCTTGTCTCACACACTCGAACGTCGACAAACAAGTATGACCGCATACACATCGTCATATGGATTTGTGTACACTCATACTCACATATCCGTGAACATGTAGACGTACATTGCTGACACACACAAAGAGATCTATAGACACAGTTTCATACGTATAATATCACTAGCAGTTTAGCCCGGTTTCACTCGGGTAGATTAAGGAATAATAAAAAATTAAAAAAAACATATGATGAATTTATATAGCAAATACTTACACAGCGTCCACCCTCCTCATTTTAATACATATAGATATATAGACTGGCAGTTTAGCCCGATTTCATTCGGGTAGTTGAAGGAAAATTAAGAATAAAAACATATGATGAATTTACATTGCAAATACTTACACAACCTCCACCTTCGTCACTTTTATAGATATAGATATATATACTAGCAGTTTAGCCCGGTTTCACTCGGGTAGATTAAGGAAAAATAAGAATAAAAATATATGATGAATTTACATTGCAAATACGTACACAACCTCCACCCGCGTCACTTTTATAGCTATAGATAACAATGTAAAATATTTCTTTTGAATTAGGGTGGGAGGGGAGGGGCAACACATATAGATATAGATAATATAAAGTGGGGTGATCGATTCTACATTAAAATCAATACATAAAATGATCACTGACTTTATGGGATGATAATATGTATTTTTCTACCCCTTAATTTTGGCTTTCTGAAAAATTTCAAAATGTCGTTAGCGTTCTAAAATTTTGATCTACATCTGAATGCAACTCCCGTCGAGCTAAACGGCAAAATGCAGACACTTAGTCAACAAACAAATGTTTACGCAACGTCCACCCTCGTCACTTTTATAGATATAGATATTGTTTGTTTCACTGTATCGTGTTAGAAAATTTCTTTCTCGTCAGAATCCATCTTGTCAGTCAGTCAGTTAAGTGCCATGCGCGATACACGCTTGGGCGATCATGTCTCGAAAGAGACATGACTGACTGGGCAGAAGATTATCCCGCAGTAGGTTGCCATTGCTTTCTGCGGTACACTGGTTGCCAACCAAGGCTATAGAACCCAATCTGTCCTATTATTTAACCCATAACTGGAGGGAAGAGACGGATTAATACCTTTCCCAAGGGTATTTGCGAGTAAGTGAATGCAAGGAATTCAACTGGAATTTGAACTCGGTTTACCCCATTTCTCGTTCCGAGCCGATATCCACTGCGCCACAACGCACATCCATCTTGTCCATTCTCAAAACTACTATTCATCCTTGCAATTCAAACTGCTGCCGTCAATCGCCATTTTCTGTATTTTAACCCCCATCTTTTTTTCTTTATTAAACCCTCGCTGTATTTTTTCTTTCACTTTCACACCCTGTAGCCCCCTGCGTACTAGTGAAATTTCTGCCTTGCTTGGGATGAAATAATTTTATAAACGGTACTAACAAGTTGATCTTATAGTTTTACGATATTTAACGGAAGAATTGTTTTTACGTCTTTAGAAAAACTACCGATAATAACTTCAGTTGGTTAAGGTGACAGATTTTTAGATGAAAACTAGCTGATTTCGTTTTTTACGGCGTATCAACATTTTGTTGATTATTTAAATCCTAAAAATAATTGAAATTGTAAGAATAATTCTTTTTTAATGATTAAATAGTGCATTAACAATTTCTTTGATATAATGATGTTCGCAGATACAACTCCTTCTATTTAACCCATAGATAAAGGAAGGTGATCGATTCATACATTTACCAAGGTACGTATTTGCGCTTAGGCGAATCGAACTAACTCGACTGAAATTCGAACACGGCTCGCCGATTTTTCATTTCGATCAAAAAATCAAATGAAAACATAACAATTTGCAACTTTAATTTTATTTAGAAATAAGTATGGGGGAATATCTATTTGATTAAAGCAATATCCCATATAGGTGAATAAGTTATTTGATTATTTCACACGACAAAATAGGATCTTTGAGTTTCTATAAATTGCATTAGTTTTTAATCCATTCATTTTATTAAATTTTCAGTTTTAATTTCAGCATTACCTGCGACCATTTTCATTGCCTTTCCGAAATCTTGGTTTAAATATCATTTTCTATTCTCAGAGACGCTTTTTCAAATGATGAGCCATGGCTTGCAATTTTATGCTTGTCACAGACACCGTGTATAAAACGAGCATTTAAAGAAATTGACATCTATAGTTGAAAAAAAATTAAAAATCACCCTTGTCCTAACACTTTTGTACACTACTGGTAGTGTGCAAAAGTATTAGGACAGGGGTGATTTTCCTAAAAATCTCACTGAAATTCAAATACACGGTGAAAAGCCAAGTAAATTGCTAATAAATATTGATTATTTAAAACTAGGTGTAAAAGAAATGTATTAAAAAGAAGTTATATTTAATTTTTTCTATTTTCTATTAAACAACTTCTTTTGAAACTGCTCTATGAAACATCTATGGGATATTTTGGATAAAAGGGTTACAAATCTAATGTTACTTTGCAAGACACACTTTGGGAACAAATGCAAGCTGCTTGGCAGGAGATACCATTAGATACATTGAAGAAGCTTGTGATGTTAATGCCTGACAGAATGAAGGCTGTAATCAAAGCAAAAGGCTATTATACTAAATATTAAATATATTTTGTAACAAGTATTTTTTGCTAAAGCATTTTTGAGTAAATCAAATAAAATTATTTTAATAATTAAATTGCTTAATTTCTGTCAATATGCCTCATAAAAGATAAAATAGTTATTGTCCTAATACTTTTGAACAGTACTATATATATATATATATATATATATATATATATATATATATGATACTTTAGAACATGTACAAACTACAATCTACTACAAAAGTGCACATTTTGTTTCGACATTAAGAGAACAATGTCTCATCAGGTAGTTAATAATGATGGTAATAAACGTTATTTTTTTTTTAAAAATTGATGAAAATTCACTTCCTTTTATTGGCAAACCTTGTGTATTGTATTTAACTATAAAATAGTATATATTTACGCAGACGCACACACAGAGACACAAACATATATACTGCAATTAAGGTTTTATTTCATTTTTCTTGTGTTCGTTTGTGTTTTCTTTTCTGAACTACAAAATTAAAAAAAAACAACCTTATCATGACAAATAACAGTACATCTGTAAGATGTTAATTACAGAGAAACAATATTAGTAAGGAATTCACATGCCTTTTAATATATTTATATTGGTCATACGACTACATGTCTGTTTAGACGACTCGCGTTATACCTATCTTGCCATTGCTTAATTAGGACTGATTTAAACTCACATGGAAACCTACCAAACTTCAATCTTAATATACTAGTAGAAAATACAAGTATAATATCTTCATCCACATGTAAAGAAGATTAAAAATAATGGAACTACTTTTAATAAATTAGAAAAAGTCAACAATCATTAAAATTAACTATAAATACGGCTAGAACGCGCTGACCTTGTGCGGAAAATTAAACAAACATAGGACTTCAGATACACACATAAAAAACTACACATTCAGTTAAAAGTAAAAAATAAAGAATAAAAAATCGTCCTTGATAATGGCTAAAAGAGTAGCCGAAAGCGTTTAGATATGAATAAGTATTCGACAGTTATAACACATTGTGTGTCCATAAAAGAAAATAGTTGTATGAAGACATGAAAAATAAAATAGAAACGTTAATCACAGTTCGTTTTTCAATCGTCTATACCAAAACTTGCGTGAAATAGGGATTGTTACCCAAATACATCATATATATATATATATATATATATATATATATATCCGAGAAAAACAATGTATTTGAAAAGTTAGTGTAGTTGTTGACGATGTTTTGAAAGTTGACTTGTCTTCAGTTAGTTGTTGAAGGAACATTTCTCCTGGGTAATTATAAGAATCAAAATGACATTTCCTTGGGAATAGCCGACGTTGTAACCCAAAGGAGCAACTGATGCGGAATTGTATAACAACTTAAGCAGAACGGTAAGAGTTGATATTATTTGTAATTCTCTGCTGTCTTTGCTTGGCAGGTAGAAGGCAGTGCAGTAAAAATCCAGGTGAGGTCATCTCAGTGAAGTCTGCACGAGCTTTCGTTAAAATATCACCGCTGAATCTTCATCAGTAGCCTGTTAACCGAAAGTTTTCATAAACTAAAAAAGACTCAATTTGTATCGTTCGACAAATTTTGCTTTTTTTAACATTTCGATTCGATCAAGGTAATTAAATCACTAAGACGCAAGTAGTTACTGAGTGTTACTGAATATGAGAAAAATTATATATATATATAGCATAATGATGATCCACGTATACTGTCTTAATATGTATAGGAAAAACTACTAAAAAGTTGAAAGTTTACGTGATGTAAACATCTCTCGAGGAACGCATTCGCGGCGAAAGCTTCTAGTTTTAATTTTAAAACCATTTATTTCTGATGAAAGGCCGAGGCCGGTCTGAAATATCAAATATATATATATATATATATATATAATTTCCCTGATGAGCCCTAGGGTGAAACCATGGTAGGTTGTTGGCTCTTGCTTAGATTTTCTGTCTTTGTTTGCTCTACTTTCGTATTGTGCGCTTTAGTGTTAGGGTTTTCGTCTTGGTTTTTTTTTCTTTCTTACGAGTGCTTGACTTTTTGTTCATGTACTTCGTTTGTTTTTTTTTTACTTCCCCTTCTTTTCCCTCCGAGTTCGTTCTCGGTGGGTTGTACAAGACGATTTAAATTATAGCTTAATTAATAGTAGTTTCGGCAGAGTTAGTTCGGTTACTATTGGTATTGTTATTACTATAGTTAATATTATACATATGTATATATATATATATATATGGAGAGAGAGAGAGAGAGAGAGAGAGAGAGAGAGAGAGCAATAAACGAACAGAAAATAAGAAAGCAAAAAATAACAATTGACATTGCATTTAAATTTTCCAAAATCAAATGCAAAAAAGCGGAAGAGAGTTCCACAACAAGGAGGTGCGAGAGAAAACACTGTTGGCATAGAACTTACGCTTACATATAACAATATCAACTGTAAAATGATGATATACTCGAAAGTAAATTATGAGAAGTTCTTTCTAGTTATGTTTTTTTACAGTAATGATCACCCTCTATAAGCAAGGGAGGCACTTGAGGTAGAGAGGTTACCTTAAGTGTTAATTTATATGAATAGGACGGAAAGAAAACGGTTAGATCTAGACTTGAACAGATTAACATTGTACTAATTGGGGAAACACTCTCTTGTGAGTTTGTTCCGCAGGGCAGTAGCTTGCCGAAAGAAGTTGTTTGAACAGAACATATTTCTTGGCGAAAGAATATTATGGATGGAAGATGGGTGGTTTGTAAATACAGGGTGCACCACAAATATAAAATAAAGAATACGAAATTTAGTATAATTTATCTAATTCTTGGAATTTTTGTTACAGTTATTTCAAACAAAAGCAAGTTAGAGAAATTTACAGGCTTAAAACAGAAAAAAAACACAAACACACACAAATGTTTGTGCGGTGTTCAAACTAAAAAAAGTTATATGTGTTATGTCTTGAAGGCTGTCACAATGCGTTGAATGAAAGAAAGGAAGGTCAGGAGGTGTTTGTATAACCTATTTATTAAATCGATATTTGGAGACTATAATCTCATCATCAGAATGGCAGAGAATTCCTTAGACTTACTTAATTTTTTAAAATGTTAGTTATTTCTTCCATTAACGCAGTTAATAAACTGGCATAAGTGATATACGCTTTAGGCGATCATGTCTCGAAAGAGACACTACTGACTGGGTAGAAGATTTTCCCGCAGTAGTTTGCCATTACCTTCTGCGGTAAAGTGGTTTTCAACCAAGGCTATAGAACACAATTTGATTTGCTACTTAACCCATAGTTAGGGGGAGAACAGATGGATTTATACTTTTCACAAGTTTATTTGTGTATAAGTAAATGCAACGAATTCAACTGGAACGTAGTAATTAGTCGGGGATCAGTTTATTACTTCATAACAATAGAAAACTGATCCCCCGTTTTATGACCAGCTGAAGCCGCAATCATGATTTCTATTGTCAGTCAGTTAAGTGCCATACATGATATACGCTTGGGCGATCATGTCTCGAAAGAGACATGACTGACTGGGCAGAAGATTATCCCGCAGTAGATTGCCATTGCTTTCTGCGGTAAACTGATTGCTAACCAAGGCTATAGAATCCAATCTGTCCTGTTATTTAACCCATAACTGGAGGGAAGAGACGGATTAATACCTTTCCCAACGGTATTTGTGGGTAAGTGAATTCAAGGAATTCGACTGGAATTCGAACTCGGCTTCCCGATTTCTCGTTATGAGCCGATATTCACTGCACCAAAATTCGCATTATAAAATGTACATTTTGTAAATGATAATACTTGTTTACGTATTACGTCAAAAGAAATGGCACGAGTCTTTATAACGTCATTACATGTAGCTATAAAATCTTTAAATAGATAATTATACAACTTTAAAATGCCATAATAAACAATGAGATATAAGTCGTAACTATTATTGAAAAATCATGTCTGTTTTTACATAAATAAATGTACAACTTCAGACATGCTGTAAATAATAACTGCATATCTTAGTAAGTTTTTTTCCACGTAACTCTTTAAATATATAAACATACTAGTTTATCAGTGCTGTATAAAATGGCGATGCGTTTAGTTAAAAGCCTTCTATAACGTGAAGGTATTCACTTTAAAGCTTTTGAATATATAAAGATTGGAGTGGACGAATATCTTCAAACAAAACGACATATTCGCAAGCTTTTTATTATCATCGACTGTTTTTCAATTGCAAATCTTTAAATATATAATCGTTAATTCATAGCCTCAAGTTAATGATATTTTACGTCACTACAATTATAAAGGTTTTACATGTGTGTATTTAAAGCCTCACATCCACACACACACACGCACACATACACACACACACACATATATATATATATTTTTAATGGATACTCGTATTTGAGTAGATACTCTATTTTTCTTTTTTTATATAATTAAACATTATATTTATGTATATTTACTAGCCTTAATATTCGAGAAATCTTGCTAAAGAAATATACATCCTCCGGCAGGATTTGAAACTGCGACCCCTATAAACCAACAGATGCCGTCAATTGATCTGACATGTCTTAACCACGCGACTACAAAAGAATTAATAGTTAGACAAGGTCAAATTAAGCCTTATAAATGCGTGAAATTATGATTTCTCGTAATATGCATAACTGCTCTGTTCGTATCCTATTGTAAACAAATGTAAAACATTGATACAAAATGTTACGGAAAGTTACGGAATGTTACAAAATAGAATTGACTGACCTATTTTTACTTATTTGTTTGAATATTATTTTTAATGGTACTCGTATTTGAGTAGATATTCTGTTTGTTTTATAATTAAACAGTATATTTATACCTATCTTCCGGCATATATATTCACGAAATCATGTAGGGAAAATATGTGTCCTTCAGCAGGATTCGAATCAGGATTTCATGTAGTTGTAAGGCTTAATTCGACCTTGTGTAATTATAAAATTCTTCGTTGTTTAATGATTAAGTTAAGAGAAGTCAGAGCAATTGACAGTTCTCCCCTGGTCTCTAGTGGTCGAAGGTTTTAATCTTCTTGGACGATATTTCCCTAACATTTCAGCATCCGATATTTCCTTAACTCTCAGCAGCCTTTGTGATTTGAAAAAGAAATCACTTGACGGGCGGTCGAGAACGAGAAAAATTTACTCGCCCCAGAATCATTTTACGCGACCAGCTCCATTTAACTTAATAGTCACCTTACGTAAACATAGCGCAAATTGCTGATGTAAAACAAAAAAACAAAAAAAATGATATTTTAATTAAAATTTCGAATGTGTTAGAAAGGATTTAAAAAATTAAAAAAAAAAACAACAACAAAATTTGATCTTTTCTCTTAATAAGACCATAAACATTTTGATGATAAAATTTGGTTTTTATTAAGTTTTGGTTTTTAACATCATGATATGCTTTTTTTTTTTTTTGGCAATTGAGTAGAGGTACTTAAATTCATAGTTTCTTTTTTTCTGTTTGACTACAACCTCCATTTTATAGATGATAAAAAATAACAAATCTGATTTTCTCAGCCATTTTCTATAAAAAAACATTACTTGCTTGTATAATATGTTCTTCGGTGCGTGGTTGACAGAAGGATGCGTACTTTTTTTAAATTTTCTTTCAAATGTTCTTTTTTACTTTTTATAAACGGGGAGGAAATATAGGATAATATTTTTCCAAATATGTTTCTAAAAATCTGTGAGCGTCTTAAATCTGGACGACAGAGATATTTTGGCTCCACTCTGGAAGCGTTAAATAAACGAATGTTTACACTGACCGGGACGATAAAAGCCAAGAGTTCAATAATGTCATTGTAGGTCATTATAAGTAACTTGTGAATCTTCAATGGTATACTTTTGGGTTGTAAAAAGAAATCAGATTTTCTTTTTTTATTGCGAGATTGTCAATAAACTTTAATCGCCCAGTTAAGTTTTAATCGACTGAGTCGATCGGGCGAGTGAAATCTCAAAGGCTGACTCTCAGCATCCGAGTATAGATCCCATCAGGCTGAGACTCTAGGATTTTAGCTAATGTCCAGGCAGTGGCGCCATGCATTAATATCGCCTTTACAGTAGCTGAAAAGGATTTCCGTTTGCAATTATCTGATAGATCAGTTTTCACGATTATGTTCGTTTTAATTAAGGCAAACCTATGCGAATTTTCACATCTTTTTCAGTGGAATTTATTTGGTTCCCTATGAATGTAAAATATTCTACACATTTTATTGATTCGCCAGTTTCTATTGAGCCTTATTGGTTGAATCCTATGAATTCAGATTTTAGAGAGCTCAACATCGTTGACAGTATTTTCTAGATGATGCAAAAGAATTGTGGAATTGATAATGCAGTGATAGCTAAGTCATCTGCATAGTCAATACCTGTCAGATGTTTTGTAGGATATCGACCTGAGAGTCTTGGGGATAAAGAAAAAATTAGATGACGGTGTTTGTTAAGCGAAAACAGAGTAACTCCAGTCGTGGATGAAGCCATTCTAATATATTTCTCAAGAAGACATGACAATTTAAGATAATAATTAAAAAAAAAAGAAATTTGTTGGCAGTCATGTTTGCTAAATTATGAAAAGGCATGATATTTTTAAAAAATTAAATATATAAATATGTTTGTTACTTATGCAAGAACAAATGATGGCATGTTTTCCCAAGTCCATATTACTGTTGTGGCGGTTTTATCAGTCAGTTAAATGCCATACGTGAAACACGCTTGGACGATCATGTCTCGAAAGAGACATGACTGACTGGGCAGAAGATTATCCCGCAGTAGGTTGCCATTACTTTCTGCGGTACATTAGTTGCTAGCCAAGGCTATAGAACCCAATCTGTCCTGTTATTTAACCCATAACTGGAAGGAAGAGACGGATTAATAACTTTCCCAAGGGTATTTGCGCGTAAGTGAATGCATTGAATTCAACTGGAATTCGAACTCGGCTCCCCGGAGGTTTTATACAATTCTTTAAGTGCATACCAACATCAAATTTCATCATCATCATCATCATCATCATCTTCTTTTTCTTCTTCTTCTTTATGTGCCATGTCCCATTAGGACGTACACTACCATCCATAAGTATTAGGTGAAAAATTTCTTCTCCATAGTGGGGGCTAGTGGAAACGCAAGGACGCCCCGTTAAACAAGTGACGCTTACCTTTATTAGTAGAATTCCGGTATGGTCCTTTTGCAAAACGATTACGTCTAGCGTAACCACAGCTTGTTAGTGGATATCAAGAAACGCTGTCTGTCATGCTTGAAGACAGTTCGTAAAACAAAAATGATAAAATAACCAAAAAGATTGACGCAAGGTTATCAGAAATCTGCCATAATTTCAACTGAGCAAGAGATCTATTTCTGCTACCTCACGTGCTCCTAAAAGGTGCCAAAATTTTACTCTTAAAAGTCTCTCCTCCTTTCCCTAAAAAAACAGAGGGAAGGAAAAGAAAATGGAAAGAGCAAGGGGTCAAGTGTGAGGTGTTTAATGGTGCAATTTCTAACATAGGCCACCTCAGTGTTTAAAAAATAATGTATTTCTTACTATTTTTAGTATTTATTGCCAAGTGAATAATTGTAAGTGAAAATAGAATGGTTCTTTTGTTATTATCACTTTGCAAAATTTTACAAGGCAAATAGCGACAATTTACCCATCGCACCCTGTAGATTTGATATATATATATATTCACATTCACACACACAACCGGCCATAATTATTAGGCCACCTCAGTGTTTTAAAAAAATAATGTATTTCATACTATTTTTTAGTATTTCTTGCCAAGTGAATAATTGTAAATGAAAATACAATGGTCCTGTTTTTACTACTGCACAATAACATGTGCATCAAATGAAGTTACAAATACCTAATAAATACCTATATTGCATTTTCGCAAAATAACCTCCTTTTGCCTTCACAACGGCTGCACACACTCTGGGCATTCTTGCCACAAGTTCTTTTAAAATAATCCTCCGACAACTCACTCCAGGTATCGTTTAATACCTAATTAAATCCAACACATTACTAGGCTGTTTCTTCTTCTCCTGTCCAACTCAACCCATGCAAGTTCAATTGGTGAGAGGTCTAGTGACTGAGGTGGTCAATACATAACATTTAACACTCCAGCAGTTTTAATTTTAAATAATTTTAGCACAATTTAGAAGTATGTTTTGGGTTGTTATCCTGCTGGAGGATGAAATTTTGACCCACAATACGCAATCCAGATGGAATTGCATATCTCTGGAAGATTAAATGTTACTGTTCTTTCTTCATAGTCCCCTTTACTTCAATCAAGTCACCTGAATTGGTGCCAGCAAAACTACCTCAAACCATGCAGAATTTACCACGACGTTACATCGATGACTGTACCCACCCATCTATCACTCGCTCACCAACCCTCCTCCTCACGTACACCTTCTTTTTACAACTTAATATTTCGAACTTAGACTCATCAGTCTACAACACTTTTGGCGATTGTTCTGGTGTCCGGTTTTTGTTCTCTCTTCCCCATGCTAGTCTCTTCTTCTTATTGGCTGGCCGAAGCAAAGGATTCCTGGCTGCCACTCGTCCAAGAACCATTCTATTTTCATTTAGAATTATCTGCTAAAATAGTGTGAAATTCATTAATTTAAAAAAAACTGGGGTGACCTAATAATTATGGCCGGTAGTGCAGGTGATCATGGACTTCCACTTGCCCTTGTCCCTTGTCACTTTTAATATTGTTCCCTTTGATATCTCTCCCAAATTCCGTTCCGCCATCCATTTGCTCAAATCCATCAAATATGTTTCTCGCTGCATTCCAATGTCACACATTCCCTATAGCCTTCCTGTGAGTATTAGATTCTCTAAACCGTCCTTTCTCATTACATTTTCCAGGAACCTCAACTATCTCTTCCTTATGTTAAGTATACCGTTTATTTAATATACAGTGGTAAAATGTTCTCGTTCTGTTGTCCAAGTCTTAGGAAATTTTGTCTTCTACATATTTTTAGTCCTATTCTGTTTGTGTTAGGGATGATTTAACGGAATCTGCTATTGTACTAATGACGTCAAAATATTTATATCGATATGCTGTCTAAAATGGCGACAACATATATGGAGATGCACATACTATTAACATTACACTATTACACTATTACATTAAGACATAAGAGAAAACTAAAACAAAATAATTCAAACCCCTGAGCGTGACAGGAGTAAATTATATTGCCCATCCCACAGTTATATATATATATATATATATATATATATATATATATATATATATATATGTATGTCTGTCTGTATATATACTACAGGCCATAAATATTAGTCCACCCCAGTGTTTAAAAAGAGTGTACTTCATACGACTTTTTAGCAGTTATTGCCAACTAAATAATTGTAAATAAAAATAAAATAGTTCTTTTGTTAATATTGCACAATAACATGTTCATCAAATTGATTTATAAATATTTAATAATTACCTATATTGCAGTTTCATCAACGAAAGAATGAAGAAAGTTTAAAGTGATTCGGACGAGTACATCTTTGCTTCCTTGCCTTGTAAAATTTTGCAAAATTAATAATAACAAAAGAACCATTCTATTTTCATTTGGCAATAAATACTAAAACTAGTATGAAATACATCATTTCTTTAAAAAAAAACTTGGGTGGCCTAAAAAGTATGGCCAGTCGTGTAAATATTTGAAATTCATATCAGATAACGTAAATACGTTGAAAATTTATATGCACTTTAACATAAAAAAGATGATAAACATTAAACTTTTATTCAAGACCAATGCCCTTATAGCCTCTTTTGTTGCTGAAGCCTTGCTGTTTGGTTTTACTGCCTCCGCCGCAGTTTCTCCGTTAGTTATTACCTTTGTTCTCAATTGAAGTACTATTTTTTCTCCATACAGACGAAAAGTAAGTATAGGTGATTTATTTTCTTAGCACCATTAATTGTGGCACAAGGGCGAAAGTATGGGGTACCCAGTGAAGATCAAACTCACTTCTCAGTTGTAATAGGTGCTAACAAGACAAGCTTGCTAACCATTACACCACATCGGGGTGCCTATGAAAGGTATGATTCCGACTTGGCAGCTCGGACACAGTCACTTTCTCACCGGTGCAATGTGGCTTCCCTGTGTCTCTTCTACAAATACTTTCACGGCTTCTGCTCAGATGAACTTAGCTCACTGGTACCCTCTATGTATGAATCTACTCTTGCCACAAGATTAGCAACTAGGTCCCACCCTGTTACTGTGAAACGAATAAATAGTAAACCCAAATTCTACTCCAGAATCTTCTTTTCTCGCACTTCCCACCTGTGGAATTTCCTTCCGTTTACTTGCTTCCCCGACAGCTACAATCTTCAAGAATTCAAATGTAAAGTCAATTGTCATCTTCTATCTCACTAACCTGCATCCCCTCTCTCTCTCTCTCTCTCTCTCATGCTTCTTTCTTCGTCCACTCCACTCTCATCAGTATCTCATGCTTTTCTTACCCACTTCCTGACACCCCCTGTAACCTGTCATTATTTCTCATTACTTTTCTCCTATGTAACCCCCTGCACAATAGTAGCAGTAAAATGCTTTGCTTGGAGCGACACAATTATATTATTTAAAAAATGTATTTGCTTACTAGATGACGAAGTTGTAAGAAAATATCTATTAAGCAAATGAATGATAAAATGGAAAAATATTCTGTGCAAAGCGTTTCGATTCTCTAGAAGGACTTCGTCGACCTGAAGTAAGGCTTTCTTGCCGGAAGTTTATGTGTAAGAAGCGGTATAAAAACGAAAGCGTCTTGTATAATTATACACTTAAAGGAAAAGCTGAACGTGTTGAAACGATGACGTTTTAAAAACAAAATTTTAGACGTTTCTGGGCATGTTGCTAAGCTGATTTCTTCAAATTTTATTTTCGTTTTTATTACTTTTATTATTAACTATCCAATTATCCAACATTTTCATATACGTAGATCTATAAAAAAAAATGGTGAAATATTGTAAAAATCTGGATGCAAATTTTTACCATCGATTATCCAGCGATCAAAGTTCATTCTATGCATTTAGCATTAGCAAGTTTGTTCTTCTATAAAGAAATGGTTATGTGATATTCTCCCATTCTGTCGACAGGAAATATCAAAAATTCCCGTCACATTATCTAATTGCGCCGAGATTCGAAATGTCCTTTAATACAACATACGCATTCAAAACGAGTTTAATACCGACAGGTCAAATTATTAATGGATATCTTTGCAAAAACTATCGTTATCGTTCTGGCTACAGTCACTATAATTGGCTTAATCACTGATATTATTATTTTTTTTTTTCTATAGATTTATTATTGTTAAACATTAACAGATCAAATTGTGTTAAATATCTTATAAACTACAGAGGATTAGCGATTCGTTGTCTGAACACATAAAATATGGTTATAGGAAAAAGAAAACACAAGTATGGCTATATGAAAAAGAAAACACAAGTATGGCTATATGAAAAAGAAAACACAAGTATGGCTATATGAAAAAGAAAACACAAGTATGGCTATATGAAAAAGAAAAAGTTTGATTATAGGTAAAAGGGAAGAATGTATGATAAGAAATAGAAAACGGAAATATGTTTGGAGGAAAAGAAAAGGAATGCACAGTTAAAGAAAAAGAAAGTATGGTTTTTAGTCAATGGAATTATGGCCACAGGAAAATGAAAAAGAAAGAAAGTATAGCTATAGAAAATAGAAAACATTATGGTTATAAGAAAAAGAAAATATGATTGTAGAAAAAGGAAAAAGAAATTATGGTCATATGAAAAAAGAAATTATTAAAGTATCGCTATAGAAAAAGAAAAGAAAGTATTTTTTTTTAATCGTTTCACCCCAAGCAAGGCATTCCACTGCCACTATTGCGCTTGGGGCTACATAGGGGAATGTAAATAGAAAGAGTGGTTAGATATAGGAAATGTCAGAAGCGGGGTGATAGGTAGTTGGGAGGATGGGAAGAGTGTTTGAAAGAATGGAAGCAAGTTATTGTGTTAGGAGGTGTCTATTGACCTTACATTTAAACTCCTGGAGATTGTAGCCGTAGGGGAAGCAGTCATGTGGAAGGGAATTCCAGAGTCGGGAAGTACGAGAAAAGAAACTGTTGGAGTAGAAGTTGCGGTTGCATTTTATCGGTTTCACTGTAAAAGGGTGGGATCTAGTTGCTAATCTAGTATCTCGTGCAAATTCGAACCTAGAGGGCACCAATGATCTAAGTTCATCGGAGCAGAAGTTGTGGAAGTATTTATAGAAGAGACACAGGGAAGCCACGTCGCGCCGGTGAGAGAGAGACTGCAGGCGGTCTGCTAAGTCAGTATCTATCACATTACAAGACCCTCCACTGTACCTTATCGAGAAGCCCAAGGAGAATAGCAGGGACACCCGACCAGATATAGCAACAGTATTCAATGCACGGGCGGATGGTAGATTTATAAATGTGCAGGATAGATTCAGACGGAAAAAACCTCCGGGTCCTGCACAGAGAACCGACTTTCATAGCAGCGGATATAGCAATGGATTCGATATAGTCATTCCACTTGAGGTCCGCTGAAAGTGTGAGGCCAAGGAGGCGTAGTGTTTTACTCTCTGGGTTTGTGATAAAAAAAGAAAAAGAACGTATTGCAATGAGAAAAAGAAAGAGAAAGTTTATTTATAAAAAAAATGAAATTATGGTTATAGAAAAAGAAAGTATGGTTATATATAAAAAGAAAGTATGGCTATAGAAAAAGGAAAAAGTTCAAAATACAAACTAGAAATTGGTGATGTCATCATCAAACAAATATAGAATGTAATATCAGTTTAACAGAGGATGAAAATAGCAACTCCCAAATCCGAACGTCCGTCGGATTAGCGAAAAACACATTCCCAAAACAAACTAACTTCTTTAAAACAAAGGAAAGAGTGCTGAATTGCTAAGTAATTTCAGTATAGCAGTAAATGCTAGAGAATTTCATTGCAGGTGAATAGAATCTGAAGATAACGGAATTGTGGTTATGCTGAAAGATGCTGAAAATATCACTGGCATCGTGAGTAAGCAACTTGGAAGTAAATGGTTAAAAAAACAAAAAAAAAAACAAAACAAAACAAAAAAAGCAAACAAACAAACAAACAAACAAAACATTTATATCCAGAATTCGAAAGAAACAGATCATATTTATTGAAAACATAACGAGGAAAGAGGACATGAAAAACTTAACACTCGCGAGGACATTCCGAGGGCAGGAGAGATAGGCGAAGACAGCGCGTCCTCTGACAAGTTTGTGCGAATAGACGGCAGAACGCGGGCGGGAGTATAGAGAGAAACGCTGCCTGTTGAGTGAAACAAGGATAGGAAAGCGTGAAGAGCTATGACCACTCATGTTCGGAAAAGATGTGGCACAAAGAAGAAGAAGAGAGAGGAGGCAGAGAAGAAGAAGAAGAAAAAGAAGGTAGAGAAGAAGAAGAAAAAGAAGAGAGAAAAGACAGAGAAGAAGAAGAAGAAGAAGAAGAAGAAGAAAGGAGAGGAGGGGAATAAGAAGAAGGGAGAACAAGCAGAGAAGAAGAAGAAGAAGGCAGAGGAAGCAATAAAGAAGAAGAAGAAGGAAGAAGAAGAAGGGAGGAGGAGGCAGAAGAAGAAGAAGAAAAAGGAGAAGAAGGAGAGGAGGAGAAAAGAAGAAGAAGAAGAAGAAGAAGAAGAAGGAGAGGAGGCAGAGAAGAAGAAGAAGAAGAAGAGAGAGAAGGCAAAAAAAGAAGAAAAAGAAGGGAGATGAGATAGAGAAGAAGAAGAAGAAGAAGAGAGAAGAGGCAGAAAAGAAGAAGAAGAAGGAGAAGAAGGAGAGGAGGCAGAAAAGAAGAAGAAGGAGAAGAAGAAGGGAGAGGAGGCAGAGGAGGAGAAGAAGAAGAAGAAGAAGAAGAAGAAGAAGAAGAAGAAGAAGAAGGAGAAGAATAGAGAGGATGCAGAGAAGAAGAAGAAGAAGAAGAGAGAGGAGGCAAAAAAGAAGAAGAAGAAGGGAGAAGGCAGAAAAGAAGCAGAAGAAGGAGAAGGGAGAGGAGGCAGAAAAGAAGAAGGAGAAGAAGAAGGAGAGGAGGCAGAGAAGAAGAAGAAGAAGAAGAAAAAGAAAAAGAAGGGAGAGGAGGCAGAGAAGAAGAAGAAAAAGAAGGGAGATGATATAGAGAAGAAGAAGCAGGGAGAGGAGGCAGAGAAGAAGAAGAAAAAGAAAAAGAAGGGAGAGGAGACAGAAAAGAAGAAGAAGAAGAAGAAGAAGAAGAAGAAGAAGAAGAAGAAGAAGAAGAAGAAGAAAATCAGTGTGGACGTGTGAATGAATAACGTGGAAAATCCATTCATATATCTCGAGAAAATCGAGTGGAGAAGATTAAATCCATTTCTCTTCGTGTTAGTTACCGGTTTTTGTTCGACTTGTCGATGTGTACAGTTTATCTCCATTAACATTGAATCTTCACAGTTACTCTCCCTCGTTCAAAGCCTCTGCGTAAAGCTGACATTATTTGAAATGCTCGTGCTTCAGTTTATTATCTCTGGAAGAGAGCTGATTAAAATGTCTTCGCCGAGACAGATTCTTTTTTATCTTCTCTACAACTAATAATAATAATAATAATAATAATAATAATAATAATAATAATAGTACAGATCTTAAAAAGCAAATATGATAAAGCTAGAAAATAAATAAGATTAGCGATTGTCTTCAAATCATACGGCACATATTGCGTTATAATTAGAAAATCACATCAAATCTTGATGAATATTTTTCATTTTCGGTTTTCTTTTAAACTCAGATTCTTCCAACAGCGAATGGTAGAATTAATAACGTTGCTCATTAACAATCAGTAGGTGTTTAGGGGTATAAAACAAGAGTTCTCATTTGGGGCGATCGCGAATGCTATTTTTAGCCCTTTCCTGTCTATATTCATGTAAGACAGATTAGGAAAAATAAATGTTTTAATGAAGAGTGTCGCAAGGTAGAGCAATATTTCGACGTTTTATAAATATTTTCATTTCATGTTTTGCCTTCACGAGGCTTGATTTCAAAACACTTGAGACTGTAAGCTTTACGTCCGATCATCGAAGTTAAGCAACGTCGAGTTTGATTAGTAACTAGATAGGTCACTGCAAATATGTGCGTTGTGGTACAGTGGATATCGGCTCGGAGAAGGGGAGCCGAGTTCGAATTCCAGTTGAATCCATTGCATTCACTTACGCGCAAATACCCTTGGGAAAGGTATTAATCCGTCTCTTCCTTCCAGTTATGGGTTAAATAGCAGAACAGATTGGGTTCTATAGCCTTGGCTAGCCAGTCTACCGCAGAAAGCAATGGCAACCTACTGCGGGATAATCATCTGCCCAGTCAGTCATGTCTTTTTCGAGACATGATAGCCCAAGCGTGTATCACGTATGGCACTTAACTAATTGACTGACTCTTGAGAAAGATAAAAATCCACCTTTTCTTCCCAGGCTTAATTTAATGTTCACATACAAAAGAAAGCATAATTATTCAATTCAGAAAAAACAAAAAAAAAACAAAAAAACTTCGGCTTTAAATAGCGTACAGAAGGTTGATAAACCGTAAAAATATGATGTCCTAAGAGAGAGAAAGAATTAATCTATTTTTAACTAAATAATAAATATATTTTAAAAAAGAGGATGGAGGTGATATATATTAGATACAACTTTCAAGCTGATTATTAATTTACTAGATTTAACACGTGAAAATTTCACAGTTTTCATATTTTGATATTCTGATTAATTCTTAAGTTAGTGATTGACTAAGGCCATGGCGAGTTTTATGACAATAAGATATCCGCAAAAAATATTAATCTACCTCATCGTCAAATATTTGAGCTTAACATCTTTAACAAAATATTTCAATATTATTCATAAACAGCCTTTGAGATTTGAAAATAAAAAAACTCGACCGGCGGTCGACAGCAAGGGAAAATTTACTCACCCCAAAATAATTTTAATCGACCGACTACATTTTCTTAATAGTCGCCTTACGTGAACATAGCGTGAATCGCTGACGGAAAACAAAAAATGATATTAAAATTTCGAACGTGTTAGAAAAGATTTAATATTTTAAAAAAATAATAACAAAATTTGATATTTTCTCTTAAAAATAGCATAAACATTTTGATGATAAATCTTTGTTTTTATTAACTTTTAACATCATGATATTCCGTTATTTTTTTGTTTTTTTACAATTGAGTGGAGGTACCTAAATTCGTAGTTTTTATTCTGTTTGACTACAACCTCCATCTCATAGATGATAAAAATATAACAAATCTGATTTTCTCAACGATTTTCTATAAAAATACTTACTTGTTGTTTTTTGGTTGAAAGAAGTACGCGTTTTTTTCTTTCTTTCAAATGTTCGTTTTTACTTTTCGTAAGCTGGGAGGAAATATAGATTTTAGTCAAGGTTAATATTTTTCCAAATGAGTTCCTAAAAATCTGTGAGCGTCTTTAATCTGGGCGACAGAGGCATTTTGGCTCCACTCAGGAAGCGTTAGTTAAACGAATGTTTACACTGATCGGGACGATAAAAATGAGACAGATTTTAATAATGACATTGTAGTTCATTCTAAGGCACTTGTGTATCTTCAATGGCACACTTTTGTGTTTTAAAAGGAATCAGATTTCCTTTTTCTATATTTGAACGGACACATTTCATTGCGAGATTTTTAATCGACCGCGGGCAAGTGAAGCAATAAACTTTAATCGCCCAATTAAGTTCTTAATCGACTGAGTAAAATCTCAAAGGCTGTAATCATAAATATGAATACTCATTAATATTTTAATAAGTAAGGTGGTACTAATGAACATATTTGAAATTGACATCTTTTTCCATTTCACTGAAAGAGACGTTAAAACTTCTATCATCCCTTCTGTTTTTCATTCATTTTCTCACTGTAAGTCTCTTTTTCCCTCCTTCCACGTGATCAGAACAAGATAGTCTATTATTAATGAGAGTTTGACAGGAGACTTTTAACACATTCTTTCTTTCTTTTGTTTTTTCATTGAAAAAATAGTGTTTTTCCCTCTTTTCATGTTATGAAAACGGAATAGTCCATTATAAGGTATTGTCAGGCCACGTTAAACACTTCTACGTTGTTTTGTTTCTTTCTTTCATTTTCTAGCTGAAATCAAGAAGCTTCTATTCCTTTCTTTCCATGTGATCAAAATGAAATAGTTCATTATTTATGAAGTATTAGCAAGGCCAACTAACAAATAGAGAGACAAAAGCATTTATAATAGGCTGATCAACAATTTTTTCGTTTCAGATTGAGTAGAAGGATCTACTCGATGTTTAAACATCTTTTTGCAAAAGGCATTCATCAAAAGAGGATTGCGCTGGTAGCATAAGATTTATCAAATTAATGCATAACCTCTTGTTACGTTGGTAAGCATCTTATAATAACATACGTTTCTTAAAAGAGAAATAGCGTTTAAACATGATCCGAGGTAGGCACCCATTTTTTACGTTAATTGGTACGAGACTGCCTTGTCATCGCAAGTGAGCAGACGGCTATAATCCTGCATTACGCATCGTCTAATACGGAAAATTTCACTAGAAACAAAGAAGAGAGTGCTAGGTTGCTATATGATGTCAGTTCTTCAATATGGCAGTGATTGCTGGACAATATCATCGAAGATGAAGGGAAAACTTAAAGCAGCGGAAATGTGGTTCTACAGAAGGATGCTACGGATATTATAGACCGAGCATGTGAGCAATGATGAGGCGTTGGAAAGAATGGCAACGCAAAGAAAATTAATATTGAGCATCAGGAAGAGACAACTGAAGTTCCTGGGACATGCAATGAGGAAGGAGGGCTTGGAGAACCTGATACTGACAGGCCAGAGAGAGGGTAAAAGAGACAGAAGAAAGCAGTGGATAATATATTTGAAGGGCCTGAGCAGGTGGATGACAGAACGGTGGTTGCGTGGTGTAACAGAAGAAAGCGTGCTAAGAGCCACCAGTGATAGAGAGACGGGGAAAGCCATAATCGACTACGTCCTGAAAGGACAGGGCACATAAAAGAAGAAGAATATGATCGGTTACAGCGCTGATAGCAAACACAGAAAGGAAATTTCAAGACCTCCTACAGAAGGTAGCTGAAGAAAGTAACAAGAATGGACTAGAAATAAACTGCACGAAAACCGAATGCATGGTCATCAGTAAAAAGGGCAGTCCAATATGCCAAATACAGGTCGGGGATACTAGAATCAAGCAGGTACAAAAATTTAAATACCTGAGAAATGTTATGACAGAAGACGGAAAGTGCAACACAGAGATCCGAAGGAGAATTGGCATGGCGAAAGAAGCATCCCAGAAGATGAGTAAGGTATTATGAAATAGGACTATCTCGCTAGAAACAAAGAAGAGAGTACTGGATTGCTACGTGCTGTCCGTCCTTCAATATGGCAGTGAATGCTGGACAATATCATCAAAGATGAAGGAAAAACTTGAAGCAACTGAAATGTGGTTCTACAGAATGATGCTGCAAATCTCATGGATCGAGCATTTATGAGGTCTTGGAAATGATGGAAACAAAAAGGAAATTAATACTGAGAATCAGAAAGAGACAGCTGAAGTTCCTGAGACACGCAATGAGGAAGAAGGGCTTGGAGAATCTGATACTAACAGGCTAGATAGAGGGGGAAATAGATAGGGGAAAGCAACGGATAACATATTTTAAGGACCTGAGCAAGTGGATGATGGAACGAGGATTGCATGGTGTAACAGGAGAAGGCGTGCTCAGAGTCACCAGTGATAGGGAAACGTGAAAAGCCATGGTCGCCTACGTCCTGAAGGGACAGGGCAATAGAAGAGAGTGAGCTTGACAGAAACAATAAATGGCGTACAAGTTGCTAAGGGAGTGAACTTGTGGAAACAATTAATCATTCGGATAAAAAGCATTTGAAATTGCATTTGTCCGGAACCTTACATATTTATAAGTCTACCATTCGTCCTTGCTTTGAATATTGTTGCCTCATCTAACCTTGTGTTTATTTTTCTTCTTTTTTGATACTCATATCGCCCTAAAAATATGGTGTTCCATTTTTTTTTTAAGCAAATATAAAATAGGTAGCCGAAAAATGTCTACTACGTCTCTTGGATTTCGTTCATTACCACAATAGTTTTCTTTCAGATTTGTTTTATATTCATATCGCCCGAAGTAAGGCATTTTACTGCCACTATTTTACAGGTGCTTACATAAGAGGAAAGTTATAAGAAAGAATGACAGGTTATAGGGGATGTCAGGAAGTGAGTAAAAGAAGGATGAGAATACTGATGAGAGTAGAGTAGACGGAGAAAGGACCACGAGAGAGAGAGAGAGGATACAAGTCAGTGAAATAGGAGATGACTATTGACATTACATTTAAATTCTTGGGGATTGTAGCTGTCGGGGAAGCAATAAATGGAAGAAAATTCCGCAGGCAAAAGTGCGAGAAAAGAAGCTGTTGGAGTAGAATTTACGTTTACATTTAATTGGTTTCACAGTAAAAGGGTGGGACCTAGTTGCTAATCTTGTGGATCGAGTAAATTCACATATAGGGGGCACCAGGACGCTAAGTTCATCGGAGCAAAAACCGTGAAAGTATTTTTAGAAGAGACCCAAGAAAGCTACATTGCGCCGGTGAGAAGTGACTGTATCTGAGCTGCCAAGTCGGGATTGATCACATTACAGATTCTTCGTCGGATTTTTTCAAGGACACCTAGGGGGGATAGCAGGGGCACCCGATCAGATATGGCAGCAGTATTTAATGCACGGGCGGATGGTAGATTTATATATGTGCAGGATTGTTTCAGACGGGAAAAAGTTCCTGGATTTACACAGAGAACCGACTTCCTACATTTTTTTTCAATTGGAGTAGATAGACTAAACTATCGCCTGGTTCACACTCCACCCACGTCTATTGAACAGGTGTAGAGGCTCATCCCTTGTTCCCTGTTTAGGATGTGGTTTCCGGCTTTCTCTTTCTCTTTTCCAAATCTTTTCACTCTCACGTAGCCCCCTGCACATCAGTGGCGTTACTACCTTGCTCGGGGTGATATGATTAAAAAAAAAAAATTAAAATAATCTGCAATATTATTGGTCCTGACATGGCATATCGGATTTAGTCAATTTCCCACCCATGTATTGTAGTTTCTCGTTATCTTTTTTATAAATACTTTCATGGTAATTGTTCTAATGAACTTTCCTCTCTTATAATATTGTTAGATGTATTCCCCACACCCACAGACAAATTCTACACTTAGGAATTACGACTACATAAAGACCTGAGGTATTATGGTAGCTGCAGTAAAAATAATAAGTAATAATGTGTTATTTTGGTGTCAGAAATAATGTAGTGTGTTTACTTATTTTAGGTCCAAAGCATTTTTCGTAAACTGAAAGCTGAATTTCAATCGCTTTGTTTTCTGAGTTCATGTTTATCCATAAATTTAAACAAAAAAAAAAGAAAGAAAAGAAATATAATTCAGCTGTAGTGAGTGAAAATGTTATCCAACATGTTGTTCTCGTCGTCGAATTGCTTGTTGCTTGGCGAAACGGAGGATGCTAGCGATGAACGTGAAGATATACAGGGTGTTAAGTGGGTAAGAGATGGGTATTGACATTGCATTTAAATTCCTGGAGGTTGTAGCCGCCAGGAAAGTAAGAATATGTAAGAGAGTTCCACAGGCGAGAAGTGCGAGAAAAAAAGCTGATGTAGTAGAATAGTCGGCTGCATTTGGTTGATCTAACTGTGAATGGGTGGGACCAAGTTGCTAGTCTGGTTGCACGAGTAAAATTATGTGACAAGGACACCAGTGAATTAAGTTCGTCGGAGCAGAAGCCATGAAAATATTTATAGACCAGACAGAGGTGAGAAAGTGGCTGGAGTAGGGTCGCAAAGTCCGTACCTATCACATTACTGATTCTCCTTCGGAGCCTGTCTAGAAAACTGAAATGAAAAGCGGGGGTGCCTGACTATATATGACAGCAGTATCCCATGAACGGACGGATGGTGGATTTGTACATATTCAGGCGAAAAAAAACAAAAAAACATCCTGGCACTACACAATGATCCAACCTTCCTGTATACATACTTCATTACTTGACGAAATAATTATTGCAAAAATAAAACAATAAAACACTCTTCAAGAGCAAACACACGGCAAACATTTCATTACTGTTAGGAAATAAAATTAACTTAGCCGACTCTATCTCACTATTATCTCACTCATAAACTGAACCAACCCTGCTTCTCTATTGTCTCTCTCTCTCTCTCGCTCGCTCTCTCTCTCTTCATGAGCGTAACTGGAGGGATATATATATATATATATATATATATATATATATATATAGTTTATTGAGGCAGCAGATAATTATCTAAATATATATTGCTGATGTCAATCGTATCATTTACGGGAACATTACAATGGACGAAAACATTATCATTATATAATAATGTCAATCTTTTCATGGACAGGAACATTAGTGAAAAACATTTGTACATCCAAAGATGCGATTTTTTTGGTCGTTGGTTTTACAGAATAGTGAATTTGGATAAATTTCTTTGTGGAGTTAATACCATATTGACTTGGGAGGTAACGGTGTTTGATTGATTCAGCATTGAGTAAAAGAATTACTCAAAGCTGAATCAATCAAACACTGTTAACATAAAAATCCTAATGATATTATAAACACCACCTATAATCAAATCAGCCACACAACTAATAAATAACGGAAGTGTTGTTACCTGACGCGCTGATAAAACCAATACGTTTGTTATTTTAAACAAACATTAATACCATACAAATTATAGGCTATTTTGGACGATCAAAATAAATTTCAAAAGCTAACTAATAATACTAACTCCCAACTAAAACAAAAAAAAAAAGAAAAACATATCAATAAACTTATTACTGCTTGTTGTTGTAATAGTTGTTTTTAAGCCCCTTGTTATTGTTATGTCGTGAGTAAGAATAAATAACTCAACAACAGGAATAGGTTTATCGTTGTATTCCGTGAAAATAGTATTTACAAAGGTTATTAGTATCCAATACAAGAATAAAGGTTAATCGTCACAACCGTCGTAAGACGTAGTATGAGCAATGGGTACTTCCGGGTCGTCACCGGAAGTCTACGACTGACTTGTCGATCGGCTGCTCGGCACACTCTCTACCGCCACCATTACTTTACATAGTAATGGAATAGTCCATTATAGCCGAATAGGCGCGGGCGTCCCAACAATTTTTAATATCAGAATTCCTAGTCTGGTAGGTTGGAGGGAATCGTTTTACGTTGCATTACGTTTTGTCCTTGATTTGGAGGAGAACGCTTTTTTTTACAGTTTCTTTAAAACTACGTAACGCAATTTTAAACTCAGTGAAAGTTAATTTTTTATCTTTTGGGGTTATGACTGTTGTAAATGATTTAAATGTTGCTGGTTATCCTTTTCAAACCATGGCTATTAGCAGCACATCTGAGATGGCCTCGCCTGTCATTCTTAAGGCATTTATGACATTCTCAGCTCGTATTATATAATCTGTTACAGATTCATTTTCTCGTCTCCTTAACGAATTTAATTCAGTATATAAAGCAATAATTTTGGGTTTACCTTTTGACAAGTAGAGTTCACGCAATATTTTTAAAGCTTGCCTGTCGTCGTCTCTGGCTTCTCTCATTATTAAAGAGAAACTCCTGTCATCCAGACATTGTATTAATTCGGCGAACACGGTCGCATTTCTTTCCATGAAATCATCATCTTCTTTCTGGTCCTCTTGGCAAAGAATGATGTCCTGAAGTTTTCGTATTCTAAAGTAGCCTAGGAATTTCACTCGCCACAATTCGTATTTTGATTCATCACCGTCAAAATACAGTCGTAGACTGAGCCCGTAACCTTTGTTGACAATGTCCGCCATTTATGGATATAGAGTAAAGCTCAGCATGTAATCAATGAAACAACGTCAAAGATTAATTAACACTCACAAATCAGACACTCTACTGAATCGGATTTACATCTTGACTACTCTGAAAAATATGGCCGCCTTTTATACACGTTGCATTGAATATTTTGAGCCTCCTGATTGGTTAAGCCTTCTACTGGTGAACAATAAAATGGGTGAGCCCATGGGTGTCAACACAGTATATATGGACGTAAAAAGTCCAACACTGCTAACAATGCTGAAACAGGATCTTATAAACTCAAACGATTATAGGTTACCATCAGCCTGACTACCTTAATGGAAATTAAAAATCCATAAAAAATATCATACCCTCCGACCTATTATTTCACAAATATCCACACAGTATATAACTTTTCCAAAGTCCTTAACAAATTTATAACATTCTACCTCCAAAGTAAATATGATATCAACTCCACAAATGGATTCATACAAATTCTCCATTCTGTAAAACCAAACAACCAAATAATCACATCTTTGGATGTACAAAATTTATTCACTAATGTCCCCGTTAATGAAACGACTGACATCATTATCCGCGTTGTATACAATGATGTTATTCTCCCACCAATCAATATTAAACCCATTATTTAAAAATAATTATTAGTATGCACCACCCAAGTACCTTTTCATGACCCCGTAGGCAATATTTATACACAAATAGATGGTAATGCGATGGGATGACCTTTAGGTCTCCTGTTTTCTAATTATTATATGGCACATTTAGAAAAAAAAATCCTTAATGGCACTAATAAGCCACCTATATATGTAAAATACATAGATGACATTTTCGTTTTAGTTAAACGACTGACTGAATATAATAGTTGGAAACACGATTAAAGCTTTTACTGGGCATAAAGTGGGGGATCGGTTTTATATTTTTATGAAGTAATAAACTGATCCCCCACTAATTAATACTTAATAATATAATATATCTCTTCCTCCTCGAGCTATGAGTCAAATAACTGGGCAGATTGGGTTCTATAGTATTGGCTGGCAACCAGTCTTCGAGACATGATCGCCCAAAGCGTGTATCACGTATGGCACTTGTCTAACTGATATATATGCGGTGTATGCACATGTGACGCTCACGTGGTTTTGTTGTTCATTACTTATGTATAAATGTAAGATAAGATGTAGGTACATCAGTAGATATGTTACCGTCGTTATACATGGCATATTAATATAAATACCGTTATTTTTGACGGCAAGGCTTTACTCGTATATATATATATACTAGCAGTATAGCCCGGCGTTGCTCGGGTGTAATGAAAGCTTTAAAACAAATCCATGGTCCTGGAGCTCAGACATTTTGGACGTTGGAACGAAAGACTAAAAAGCAATAGTTGTTTCCAGTTAAAGCAAAACCATAGACTGAAAGAAAAATGAATGGATGTAAGTCAAATTTTGATTTCCTGGTATCGATATCAAATAAGTTTTTTTCGTCGTAAACTGAATTTTGAAGGCTAAATATTCCTCTGAGTAAATGGTATCATGGCTGAGACTAAGAACTACAATTATACCTACTTAGAGCCAAACCCGAAGCAAAAACTAAAATAAAAGGGCTGAAAATATACAGACATATAGGCAGATAAACTGGCACACACAAACATCTTGCCTTTTATATATATATATATATATATATATATATATATATATATATATAATGAAAGCTTTAAAACTAATCCATGGTCCTGCGGCTCAGACTCAGCCTGAAGAATATTTGTATGTAGTTTCTTGAGAATCGGACAAAAAACTGTTAATTTGTTTAAAGAACATACAGACAGATGAACACACACACACACACACACACACACACACACACACACACACACACACACACACAAACATCTTGCCTTATATATATATTATCGATTTTCTGCACTATTGTAAGAACTGCAACATTTAAACTTCTGAATATCGTTTCTTATGTCTTTGTCGATTAATGTATCAAATTTGATTAAAATCAGACCACTCCTTCTATAACACAATTTTTTTGATTATCGATTTTCGATAGTTATTGGGCGTACCGCGACACAAAACCTAACGAAGAACACTTGCAGACGCTTATAGTACAACTGTGTAAATGTTGAAGAAAATCGGTTCAGCCGTTTCGAAGTCTATAGGTAACGGACACACACACACACACACACACACACATACACACACAGACAAAGCTCCATTTATAAATAAGTTTAGATATATTGATCTTTAAATGCGTCTTTTAATTTCAGGAGCAAGTAGAAATCCATGTCGACTCTTAACGCGATGTAAGTAGCCCTACTTTTCTTATCATATGCATCGTTTGTTGATTCTAATGCTACCTTGAGTTATGGTGACGTAAAAAAAATGTTTTTCCTGGTCTCACTCGTTGGAAGCGTTGTTTGAGCGCTTGCATGGTTTCACAAATACCTTATTGATCAATCCAGTAATTGCGATTGAGAATGGCCATTCACACGGAGATTCTGTCGAGAGGAATGACAATTAATTCATCATTCCCCTCGACCAAAATTCCCTACGAATGAACAGCCCGATCAATACTTTATACGCCTTGTTGCTGAGTTATGAACGCTAATTCAATGTCATCACACAAACCCACACGATACGCGTCAACAGGAGCTTATTCACTACCAAATGCATGCTCAATCATATTTTTATCATAGCTATTACCGATGACATAAGAAACTTTACCTATCAATCAAACTCGTATATATATATATATATATATATATATATATATTTAGTATATCGAGGCAGCAAGTAATTTTCTAGACATATTCTATTAAATATAAGAGACAATGAATGTCTATTATGTTTAATCATGAGCCGTTCTAAACGTCGTATTTTTGCTTTAATTTCAGTTGAAAATAAAGACAAAAATTCTCCATCATTTGGATAATTATTAATTAAGTTAAGGTTATTTTATCAAACTGAAATATTTCAGTTTAAACTACCTCTCTGAAGATGGCTCATGTGAGCCGAAAGCTTAGAAGAAAACCAATAAATAATTATCCAAATGTTGGAGAATTTTTGTCTTTATTTTCAACTGAAATTAAAGCCAAAATACGACGTTTAGAACGGCTCATGATTAAACATAATAGACATTCATTGTCTCTTATATTTAATAGAATATGTCTAGAAATATATATATATATATATATATATATATTACGGAAATTAACCAAGTTTAATAAAATTGTTATAAACAACCAACAGTTTGAAATTATTTGCTTGAACATATTTTTGATCGATACTCGTATTTAATTAGATATTCTGTTTATTATCAAACAGTATATATTTTTATTACTATTGGCCTGATGGTTTTTTACGATAAAGTTTTTTACGAAAATGTGTCATTCGGCAGCATTCGAACCTGCGAACCCTATCCACATAGTGGAAGCCACCAATTGATCTTAGTCGTTTAGACTGTTGGTCATTTGTGGTCGAGAGGTCTAAGACACGCCAGATGCAGTGTCTCAATTCCGGCTGTAAGCAAGTGGATGTCTAATCACACTGATGAGCTGTGATACAGCGAAACAAGCTTGTATGTAAATGACTGAGATATATATATATATATATATATATATATATATATATATATATATATATATATGACTAGCATCCTAGCCCGGCGTTCCCCGTGCAACTCAGAACATTTTAGTAGTAGGAGAAAAAATGTATTTTCTTTTGTTTTGCGTAAACGTGATTTGATGTTTTGTGTGACATTGTAAACAACATTGCATTTGTTTTTGGTTCAAAATTACGGGGGAAAATATTTACATTTTTTGTTGACCAAATGAATTTTTAAAACGTCGGAATAAAAATAAAATTTAATTTTCTTTTTTTTTTTAATAAAAATATTTTAGTCGCGTTTGACACGTGTGATTTGATTTCTGTGACGTAATCTAGCAACCATCTTACATGTTAGATGTTTTACGGAGCAAATGTAAACTATCGGCTCCATTGGCTAAAAAGTCCGAAAGGGAAGATTTGCTGAATTTAAACTCAAAAAGTATGTGTCGACCTGGCTTCCCTGTAGACATGTGTCCCTAGAAGTTTTGAATGGCGTAGCTTAAAAAAAATATAGACTTGCATAGGGTACAGTCACACACAGACTCACAGATTGCCTTTTATATATATAGATAAGCGTGAAAGTGTCTAGATTGTATTCAATACACGATGGATGCGACTCGATTTCAGAATAATACTATCGCATGGTTAAATCACAAATAACGGTAAACCGGATGTGGCTTTTTTGAACTGCGATGGACTTATACAACCTTCAGCGGATGTGTCAACAAATCAAGAAGGGTTTGTAACGCAATGGATTCTAACTTGATATGTCGATTTCACTCACTTTCATACCAACGTGACGTGGCTTCCCACTGTCTTTGTGCGAGATATTTTTATGGCAATTATTCTAATGAGTTTTTGTCACTGGAACTTTTCCAACCTGAATTTTAGCTTCCTGCTAGATTGGAAAATAGATATCTCCATTGTACTCACTAGATACAACCGTGGGTTTCTCTTTTAATTGTTTTTTATAATGCTATTATTATTTTCATTGTTCGGACTGTTTACGACGTTTGTCATGTTTATAAAGTAATGGCAACCAACGTTTCGGCAGTTGTACGCTCCGGCCTTCTTCAGGTGTTAAGAATTTCGAACCGAACCGTTTATTTCGACAGATTATTTCGGTAGATCTTTCCATTTGCGATGCCACTTCAGTTACCCTCGTAGTTATCTCTCTTTAATTTAACTCTGTAAGTTATTTGTTCACCACTGCTGTAGCCTGGTATTGAACTCACAACTGTTTCGGTCAAGTCACTAGAACTAACCAGTGTCTATATCCACTGGACTGTGTTTCTGTTTTTTTCAGAAATTTAAATGTAACTCCAATCGGTATGATGTGTTTCATGAACTCCATTTTTTTTGTCTTTTCTCTTTAATTCTGTTTACTAAAGTATTCCTTGTTACTGCCAGTATATCGTAGCGTCTTAGTGAAATGCTCACCTTGTTTGGGTCGAAATGATAAAAATCGTGAATAATTTGGTCATTGCATTGGGTGAAAGAACAGTATTTTGATCAGGGAAAGCAATGATTGTTTTTGCTTTTCAGATCAGTGGATCACAGACAATGCAAAGTTAGTATTCAAAATAGAATTTGCTTTCAGTAGAAGCAGTAAGCTAGAAGATTAAGTAAATCAGAATTTGAAATTGAATTCTAAGAATATTACTTGGAAATAATATCGAGGCAGATATAAGTGGGATTTGTTTGATTGAACAAATGCGAGTTGATATTTTTGTTTTGAATTTTACTTTCCATGACTGAGCAAGAGACACACGCACATAATGCTCAGCATGCAAAGCGTTTATATTTTCATGTCCAGTAGCAGACGACATGTAATAAGCTTACAATAGATAAGTTTGGCTCAAGATCGCAAGAATAAGAGAACCCAGTGTGAACTGAATTCACTACTCAGTAGCAATAGTCATTCTTAATGCTTAGCTACCCTCACTCTATTTATTAAGCTTAAGATAGTTTGGCATACGGAGAGAATTATTGAACATCAAGTGGGAATAGAGCGCACTATCTAAACTTATTTATAAATGGAACTTTGTCTCTGTGGGGTGTGTGTGTGTGTGTGTGTGTGTGTGTGTGTGTGTGTATCCGTATCCGTTACCTATAAACTCCGTAACGGCTGAACCAAGTTTCTTGAAAATTTACACAATTGTACTATAAGCGTCTGCGAGTGTTCTTAGTTAGGTTTTGTGTCGAGGTACCCTCGATAAATATCGAAAATCGATAATCGAAAAAATCCGGTTATAGAAGGAGTGGTCCGATTTTAATCAAATTTGATACACTCATAGACAAAGACATAAGAAATGATATTCAGAAGTTTCAAGGTTGCAGTTTTTAGAATAGTTCAGAAAATCGATAATATATATATATATAAGGCAAGATGTTTGTATGTGTGTCTGTTTATCTGCCTGTATATCTGTATTTTTTCTTTCAGCCCTTTTATTTTAGTTTTTGCTTCGGGTTTGGCTCTAAGTAGGTATAATTGTAGTTCTTAGTCTTAGCTATGATACCATTTACTCAGAGGACTTATCTAGCCTTCAAAATTCAGTTTACGACGAAAAACATTATTTGATATCGATACCAGGAAATCAAAATTTGACTTACATCCATTCATTTTTCTTTCAGTCTACGGTTTCACTTTAACTGGAAACAACTATTGATTTTCAGTCTTTTGTGCCAACATCCAAAGAGTCTGAGCTCCAGGACCATGGATTAGTTTTAAAGCTTTCATTACAGCCGAGCAACGCCGGACTATACTGCTAGTTCAGTAATAAAACTCAACCTCAGTATATCGCTAGCTATTACTAAATGCTATCGTGTCCCAAAGATTTAAGCGTTACTCAAGGCCGCGATTATTGAGTACCCAGTGATGTTCAAATACATAAATTCGGTATTAAACGTCAACCCAAATATTTCGTTATCCATCACCAAGTACCGGTGTTTTCTAAGTTATTTGCTAAGAATAGCTTGGTTTGGTTCAAGGCCAGGATTATTGAGTACTGTGTGTGTAAATAGATAACACCGTTAAGCAATAAAGCTTAAACAAAATATCTCGCCAGCCTTTACAAATTTCTGTCGTAGCTTAAAGTTATTTGTAAAGCGTTGCTTAATTTTGTACCAGAGCGCAAATATTGAGTACCCAGAAAGTATCGGATTATTTATTCAATAGTAAAGGCAAAACGGATGTGCATTGTGGTGCAGTGAATATCTGCACAGAACGAGAAAGCGGAGAGCAGAGTTCGAATTCCCGTTGAATTTTTTGGATTCACTTTCTATTTGGAAAGATAGTAATCCGTCACCTCTCCCTCCAGCTATGTGTTAAATAGCAGGACATTTTGGGTTCTATAGCCTTTGTTGGCAACCAGTCTACCGCAGAAAGCAATGGCAGCCTACTGCAGGATAATATTCTGCCCAGTCAGTCATATCTCCTTCTAGACGTGTATCACGTATAGCACTTACCTGACTGACTGAATATAATAGTTGGAAACATGAATAAGGCTTCTACTAGTCATAGTGTGGGGGATCGGTTTCATATTGTTAGGAAGTAATAAACCGATCCCCCACTAGTAATATAATACATCTCTTCTCCTTCTAGCTATGAGTCAAATAACAGGACAGATTGGGTTCTATAGCCCAAACGTGTATCACGTAGGGCCAATCAAAGTATCTCGTACCTATTTTCAGACGTGCACTGAAGTTATTTGTTAATTTTAGTTTAGTTTGACACAAGGTCACTATTTTTAGGTGATGAGTGAAGATCAAACAGACTGTAGAATAAACAGATTTTGTTGGGTCTATAGAGTTTTTAATGTTAATGTGAAAACTGACTTATTTGTTCTGTTCTGTAAATACTTTTGAAATCGGTCGCCTCAAAGAAGGGATTTCTTTTCAACTGATTCAACTTTCTGAAATGAAGGGCGTTGAGGTCGGTTTCCGCTGCATGGAGCTACTGAATAAAATCCTTTATTTATTGTTTCAAATAGGCTCAAAAATAAAGATTTTTTAAAGGGATGAAATTAGTGTTTTGGTTAAAAACGTATTTTCTTTGCAGAAGTTGTGTGGTGTGAGCCCCTTTATGGTGGAGTGGGCAATTATATTTTTTAGATTTAACAAAACCTGATTCAAGTACTACAGCAATTCAGAGGTATGTCATAGGGGTATCACCGGCAGACTAAATGAACTCTTTCAGCCATTACTTATACCTCCCCTCACAAGAGATGAGAGAGAAAGAGAGAGAGTAACCTGAGGAGAGCGCCCTCAGAGCAGCCCGAAATTAGCCAAGAGTCAGTTTACGAACACTGCTACCTTAACGACTATTACGAGTCCTAGTTCTAAGGCCGAGGGTCGAATCATAGTATTCCGCACTAACTCGTATTATCGTTCCTACTAATCAAGTTCCAAGTATTGCTTTTTTCCGTATTTAATATATATTCGTATTTTTCTATTTGGTTGTGTTTTAGTTATTCTTGCTGGACCTTTAACCGGGTCCACGACAAGGTACAAATAATCCAAGTTCATTATGTTGACGGTAAACCCTCACATTTAAATTTGAGGAACAAAAAAGAATAAAACGCTGTTTTATGCCGCCCGTTACGGCAATCATTGCTATATTCGTAGCCGAAGACATGTAACACGTACTTTTTTATACAAAAAAAAAAAAAAAAAAAAAAATAGCAAAACTTGTTTTGTGTTTTAGCAATGAAATTGAGGACACTTTCTAGGCTTATTATATCGGCAAGGATGACTTGTGTAAGTCCATAATTTTAGCTTAATTATTTCTACCTAGTCTAACCGTATAACAGCATTTAGTCAAACGATATTATTATTATTATTATTATCACTACCGCTGTTAAAGAAATTACTAGCAAGGTAACTCACCTTTTTTTAATCATATCACCCCGAGCAAGGCGGTAACGCCACTGATGTGCAGGGGGCTACGTAAGAGTGAAAAGATTGGAAAAGAGAAAGCCAGAAACCGCATCCTAGACAAAGAACAAGGGATGGGCCTCTTCACCTGTTCAATAGACGTGGGTGGAGTATGAACCGGGCGATAGTTTAGTCTATCTACTCCAATCGGAAAAAATAAAGAGAAGAGTGAAAAGATTGGAAGAGAGAAAGCCGGAAACCACATCCTAAACAGGGAACAAGGGATGAGCCTCTTCACCTGTTCAATAGACATGGGTGGAGTATGAACCGGGTGATAGTTTAGTCTATCTACTCCAATTGAAAAAAAAAAGAAAAGAGTGAAAAGATTGGGAGAGAAAGCCGGAAACCACATCCTAACCATGGAACAAGGGATGAGCCTCCTCACCTGTTCAATAGACGTGGGTGAACTGTGAACTGGGCGATAGTTTAGCCTACTTATTCCAAATGAAAAAAAATAAGAAAAAAAATGAACGAACAGTCAGAGGTGGAGGGGGAGCTGTAGAGGAAGGAGAGATAGCTAATCGATCTTAGAAGTGAGAGACGGAAGCACATGAAAGCGTGATCCAGGGATTCGAGAGATGTTACTCTGGCTGGAGGTAGGTGTTCGCTGATTTAAACACCAAGCCCATGCATATGGATATATTCACCCTGTACAAAATATCGGAGTCACTTGAGAGAGGTAAGGGATAGAAAGTTGTTGAGAATCATGATTGCCCACATCCTGAAAATGGCTAGCGGTCATATCACGTTGAATACACCGGTTCTCGTTCGATCGCCGAAGTTAAACAATGTTGAGTCTGGTCAGTACTTAGATGGGTGATCGCTTGAGAATACCAGGTGCTGTAAGCGTTATTGACGGATGTGCGTTGTAGTGCAGTGGATATCGGCTCGGAAAGAGAAATCTGTGAGCCGAGTTCGAATTCCAGTTGAATGCCCTGCATTCACTTACGCGCTAGTACCCTTGGGAAAGGTATTAATCCGTCCCTTCCCGCCAGTTATGGGTTAAATAATAGGACAGATTGGGTTGTGTTCGCCTTGGCTGGCAACTAGTCTACCACAGCAGGTACTGGCAACCTATTGCGGGATAATTAAAATGCCCGAGGTCTATACAGAATAGGACTTGGGACCCTACCCTTAAACAAATCCAAGTGAATCTTTCTCCATCACTTGGGAGGAAGCCGGCTCAACCCGACTAGGGTGAATGCCAACATGTACAGGTACGTCCTGAAAATACACAACGCATTCAATGTACAAAAGAAGAATTCTAATGTCAAATACAGTAATATTTCTGGTGTGTTTATTTTTCGTAGTAGCAAAATTGCACTAATTACAGGCAAACTGTTGATCTTTGTTGGACTTATCATAATTTCTCGGTCGTTGTGCCCTCCTGCCCTCATCAGGTATATGTCGATCCGGGTAACCTACAGATAATTCGTAAATTAACTCTTTCTTTAATATATGTGGGGAAACCGTTCCAAATCTACTGCCCATGTCTAGGGATGTCTCGGTTATTATTTCAAAAATTGTGATAACAAGAAGTCAACAGTGCGCATGTCAATTATAATGATCCTAGAAATTCAGAAAGAAAATAATATGTCAATAAACAAGAATAATTTAATGTATATTTGGTTTGCTACCACCTTAAATTAAATTATTATTTACCAAAAGATAATTTATTATTATTATTATTATTTGAGCACCTAGTGGTGCTGTAATGGTTAGCAAGCTTGTCTCGCTTGAATCATTACAATTGAGTAGTGATTTTGATCCTCACTAGGTGTCCCTTACTTTCGGCCGTGTACCACGTATAAGCTACGCTTAGAAAATCACCTTCCTCTAGGTTTGGGGGATGGGCGCAGGGCTAACAACCCTGCCCCATAAAAAACAGTTTGTTACGGAAATAGCAAAAATACTGCCCTACACGCCATTGGGTGTAACGGATGTCCTATGCTATGCTAACATTATTTAAATCGTTTTCTTCATGATTATTATTTACGTCGCTAAGAAAGGGTTTCACTATTTAAGTTCATTAACTTTGAGTGCAGTACTAGACTAGCAATTAGGCCTCACTGAAAAAGAAAGGCAGCAGATAACATATTTGAAGGGCCTGATCAGGTGGATGACGGAACGGGGATTACCTGGAGTAACAGAAGAAAACATATTAAGAGTCACCAGGGATAGGGAGACGTGGAAAGCCATGATCGCCTACGTCCTGAAGGGACAGGGCACAAAGAAAGAAGAATATATATGTCAAATGTTTATAAGAATTATAATGTGGGTATAAAATGGGAGGACAATTCTATATTATAATCAATCTATAAATTGGTCCTTCATTTTGTGGTTATGCTAGTTTCTATACATTTATATTCTAGATTTATGGGCTTGAGTTAGTAGAAAAAAGAGAGGGGTTTGGGTGGTGTAACAGGAGAAGGCGTTCTAAGAGCCACCAGGGATAGGAAGACGTGGAAAGCCATGATCGCCTACATTCTGAAGGGACAAGGCACATAGAAGAATATATATGACAACTGTTTATAAGAAATTATTATGTGGCTATAAAATGGGGGATTAATTCTATATTATAATCAATATATAAACAGATCCCTCATTTTGTGGCCATGCTAGTTTCTATACATTTATATTCTAGATTTACGGGCTTGAGCTAGTGGATGGCAGAGGGGGGTTTGGGTGGTGTAACAGGAGAAGGCGTGCTAAGAGCCACCAGGGATAGAGAGACGTGGAAAGCCATGCTCGACTACGTCCTGAAAGGATAGGGTACATAGAAAAGGAAGATTTTACTGTTGAGCTAACTGAATGTAAAAATTTACAATCAGCGCTAATCGCAATTTAGTGTTTCCCTGAAATCTGTGCTTTTATTGTCTACTCTTCTCATTAAGGTCTCCTTGTGATATTGTCGCCTTGTATGACGGAAAGTGCGATACTGAGGTCCGAGATCTTAGAAGGTGAGTAGAGTGTTAAGAGTTAGGGAAATTTCGCCAGAAGCAACGAAGAGCGCTATGTGATGTCTGTTCTTCAATATTGGAATGAAGGCTAAACAATCTCATCAAAGATAAAAGAGAGACCGAAGCAACCGAAATATGGTTCTACAGGAGAATGTTGTGAATACCATAGATCGAGCATGTCAGCAATGGTGAGGTTTGGGAAAGGATGGAAAATAAAGGAAACTAATATTGAACATTAGTAAAAAACACAGCTTAAGTTACTGTGACATGTAATGAGGAAAGAGGAATTGGTAAAACTGATACTCACAGGTCATATAAAGGGAAAGAGAGACAGAAGAAAGCAACGTATAACATACTTGACGGGCTTTAGCAAGTGAATAGCAGAGTGGGGATTAGTTGGGATAACAAGAGAAGGCGTGCTAAGAGCCACTAGTGATAGGGAGATGTGGAAAGCTATGATCGCCTACGTCCTGAAGAGACACGTCATATAGAAGAAGCTGAGGTGAAATGATTAAAAGACTACTTTTGATTGAATAATCACAAGTAGTCAAACCCAAAGAAAGCTAACAAGACCCAAAATGTTAAAAAGAAAAAAAAATTTAGATGCGAAATAAAAAATAATAAGTTTCTGTTCAAGAGGCTATATTTTTTAGCCAAGAAATCAACCGTTTTCAGTTATATAATTAATTTTGTTGAGAAATAATTCTGATTTTTAATTCATTAAATGAAAAAAAAAACACGACCTATACCATAAAAAAAATAAATGAGATATTTAAATAAAGTTGTAATCTAATTAATCATGGATTTTCTTCAATACAATTAATTATATCGTGCCGTGTAAGAAGAAAATCACTTATTTGAATTCATAAAAAATACTCAATTGCATCTTACATGAAACAAAAAAATGAAACGTAGTTAGAAACATGATCACGTGGCTATTAATTAGATATTCCGTTCTTATTGTAATAATCAGCATATTCACTTATTAAGGTCGTGTATTGCCTCCTCCTCCGAGAACAACGGAATGCCTAATTCATGAAGATCAGACCGCGCGACGGAAAAATATATTAAATCATATCGAATTTTATATTGTAGATTTTTAAAAAGAATATGAAGGAACTTCAAATTAATGTAATTTGAATGCCCATATTTAACCGCTAATTCGAAAATTGACATTCAGATTGTCGAAAATGTGAAAGAAATTAATGGTTCTCTATAAAAAAAGAAAAAAAATAATCAATCATTTCAGATGAAAGATGTTTTCTTTTTCTTTTTGTTAGCAACATAACGCAGTTTAAAATATATTCCTGTCCTGTTCATTTTTACTTAAAAATTGAATTTAGCGTTGTTCGCAAAAGAGCGATAAAGAAATAAAGTGGATGGTGAATTGAAAAGACAAATAAGAGGAAATTATTCGAATAGTGATGATTTAAAATTTGATATGCATTAATGTTTCTTTATAGGTCTACGTTGTATGTACAATATGCACGCGTTTTATATTCTTTCTGTTTTATTGATTGATTCATATCGCTCTCGAAGAATCAAGTACTTCCACTGAATCGTAGCAATTAATAATTAGGTGATTAAATGCATTAAGAGATATTGCGACTTAAAAGTAGGAATTTAGTAATGTTTTATTTTCCTTTCGATTTTAAGAGAGGAGTGAGATTTAATTTCAAATTAAGTCCATAATACACTTTCCCTCAATGTCAATAAAAACTGAGACATGGCTTCCTTAATATCTGTCATCAGCAAGAACGCCCATATCTGTTCCTTTTGTGCAATAAAAGTGTTCAAAACCAATATGTCAGAATTTTAATGAGAAACAATTAATTAAGCTATTAATGCAGAAAGGCAATACTTTGAGTGCTATTATATTTGCTATTCATGTTCCGTTGCTTTACGAGTTCTATCTGCGTCAGAGTCGGGTCATCGACGGCTGAACGGTTCTGTGCCATCTCGCTTTAGGTGGCTAGATGCCGAGTAGGGGGAAAAACAAGACATGTCAAAAGGCAGGCAAACCATCTTTTAAGCTCAATGGCTACTTTACACAATAGGGTAGATATGGAGCTATGTATGTATTCAGTGCACTAGAGATACTCTACTGAGTGGTCTGCATCCCAGACTAAACTCAACGTCTAGGAACGAGGGTTTCTTCGATAAAATAAACGATCCGTGACGAAATTGAATTTCAGGAATAAAAATTGATTCTAAAATCCTTCGTTATTTTCTCGACAACATTATATTAATGCAGAATGAGTGCTATTATATTTGCTATTTAAGTTCCATCAGTCTACGAGTTCTATCTGCGGCAAAGTCGGGTCACACCCGGCTAAACGATTTCCCCTCTACCAGACTTTTTTGGTGAGGAAGGTGACTAGACGCCTAACAGATCCAAAAAATAGGTATGTCGAAGAAAAGGGAGAGGCTTGCGACATTTCCTCTCTGAGAAAGTGGGAGTAGCGTGGATGACAATTTTTTCGATGCTACTGAGACTAGTAACTGAATACTGTGCAGCTTCTACCCATATATGACAGCAGTACTTCATTTTCGACCTGATCTGTCTCGTGTGTATATATATATATATATATCCGAGTGAGTACGGAACGAAGAAAGAAATTTTTTAATGTCATTAATCAACCATTTAACTTTGCACTCCACTTTCTTCAAAATTCTAACGGTCAACACAGAAGGCATATTCCCTTTATTATGAATAACCCCAACCAACCTCACACTAACAATGAACCGAATATAGATAATGAGGATTTCCATTCTTGTTCATTCCTCCTGAAGAGACGTTGGAAACCCAATGTCGAAACAACCATATCATTGCAGAGGACACATATAAAAAAACATTATGTACATGTCCTAAAATATAATTTATAATATATATATATATATATATATATATAATGTGGAGAGGTTTTTCACTTAATTGAGCAATATTTTTTCAGTCATACAGACTTCGAAGTGCATGTCTTCACTCTTCAGGGTTTAGTTTTCTGCTGTCGATTTCAAATTTATTTAAAAAAAAAATAAATACAAAAAACAGCTGGGAAACAATAGCACGAAAACAACAATCCTGAAGAGTGAAGACATCGCAATGATTCCTTCACGGAAATTCAAATTTAGCATGACTAAAACAACAATCCTCAGCCAAGTGAAAAACTTCTTGGCATTAATTCTATTAATGCTCTATCGCTATCTTGATATCGAGCACTTTATGACAAGGAATCTGCTTACCTAAAAGGACTTTCTACTAGTAAACTACTGAAAAACTGCAATTTTGGCACTAAGGACCATTACAATTTAACACTATCAATTGCCTATGTAGCCTAACAATATTTAACCCGCTTTAGCACTGGATTACCTATGTACACCCTTATTCAAATTAATTGAAACATCTAAGTTATTTTCTTACTTTTACAATATGGTCAATTTTAGACGAAGTAGAATGACAAGGTTTAATCGATTTTATTTTTTCGTAATAATATATCATTGGAAGTGGTGAAAATATTACGAAAATTGTAACGCTGCAAGGACACACTCGTAACCCTTAAAGAGAGATCGCGGATATTGTTGGTGTCAGCATTTCAACTGTCAGTCGTAACAAACAAACTGGATCCATCAGTCCAAAACGTAAAGGAAAATGTAGCCGGAAGAGAAAAACAATGCCAAGTGACGACGTATACGTAATCAGAGAAAGTGTAAAAGATCCCAGGAAGATTTTATTTGTTCTGTCTCGATTAATTTGCACAAGAGATATATTAGGTATGTGCAAACATTTCAATTGTCATTTTTATATTCGAATAACCGGTTTATTATTGAGTATTCAAGTAATCAAGACAGTTTTTGAAAAAGAAGAATGCTACACTCGTAAAAAAAGAAAATCACTCACTTAGAAGGAAGATCCTCGAGAGTGTCGCCATTGAATATCACCGAAACAGAGTTACTACTCTCCCAAACAAACGTACACAACAGTATTAAGAAATGAAAAGAACACAGCTATAAAAACAATCTCTCCACACGTGACAGTCAGTCAGTCAGTTAAGTGCCATACGTTTGGGCGATCATGTCTCGAAAGAGACATGACTGACTGGGCAGAAGATTATCCCGCAGTAGGTTGCCATTGCTTTCTGCGGTAGACTGGTTGCCGACCAAGGCTATAAAACCCAAGCTGTCCTGCTATTTAACCCATAACTGGAAGGAAGAGACGGATTAATACCTTTCCCAAGGGTATTTGCGCGTAAGTGAATACAATGCATTCAACTGGAATTCGAACTCGGCTCCCCGGTTTCTCGTTCCGAGCCGATATCCACTGTACCACAACGCACATGACAGGAACTGACGTAATTTTCAGTTAACAGTATAAAAATAGTGTTCTTTAAATTCTTTCAGTTGCTAAGGACATTTTGTTTTGTTTTTATTATTTACTTAGTTTTTAATAAATTCATTTCGTTTTTTGCCCTGAAAAAGTCCACATTGGTTGAAACGCGTTGGCAACTAATACAGTTTTCCTATTGTATCTTACATTTATAAATTTTGTCTTTTCTACAGATTAACTCTGAGAGATTTTTCATATATATATATATATATATATATATATATATGTATGTATATATATATATATATGTATGTATATATATATATATGTATGTATGTGTATATATATGTATGTGTATGTATATATATATATGGATGTATATATATATATATATATATGTATGTGTTATATATATATATATGTATGTATATATATATATATATATATATGTATGTATATATATATATGTATGTATATATATATATGTATGTACATATATATATACATATATATATATATACATACATATATATATATACATATACATACATATATATATATATACATACATATATATATATATATATATATATATATATATATATATATATATATACATATATATATATATATATATATACATATATATATATATATATATATATATATATATATATATGCTCATGAACAACGCAATCTTCTGGTACTGATGGGTGACTAACCGTTATATAATACACTTGCGTTTTATAATACAATTACGTTCAAATTATATTTAATTTAATTCATAAAATTATGTTCCAAATATTTAGATTCCAGCATTAAATAGCATATAGTTGAGATGCCAGTAAACAAGCCGACCAGGAAAGTTATGAGAAAGAGACACAGATTATAGGGGGTGTCGGGAAGTGGGTAAGAGAACGATGAGAGTACTGATGAGAGTGGAGTAGACGGAGAAAGAAGCACGAGAGAGAGGATGCAGGTTAGTGAGATAGAAGATGACTATTGACTTTACATTTAAATTCTTGGAGATTATAGCTGTCGGGGAAACAAGTAAATGGAAGGGAATTCCACAGGCTGGAAGTGCGAGAAAAGAAGTAGATGGAGTAGAATTTGCGTTTACATTTTATTGGTTTCACAGTAAAATGTTGGGACCTAGTTGCTAATCTTGTGGCTCGAGTAAATTCAATATAGGGAGCACCAGTGAGCTAAGTTCATCAGAGCAGAAGCCATGACATGAGAGAACTAGTAGTCCTCCCAGGATTTATTACTGGGGAGCAGTCTTAAGAATATAAGATATGCAGATGATACAGAAATTTCAGAAACCCTTAAACAAGGTACTCAAAGAAAGCGGGAAGAAAAAGACTAAACCCCAATTGTAGATAAAGAGAATGTCAGCAAAACAAATAGAACAAGATAGACGTACAAAAAAAGTAAATATCTAGGAAATGTTTTCAGAGAGTACAGAAAATGTGACACCGAATTATGATAGTCCATTGCTATAACTAAAGATTCCTTTTAATTCTTACTCAAAGTATTAAGAGTTGTGGGGGTTCTCCCTTTTCACAAAGATGGACTCGTCCAGAGTACACTTATATTACTACTATAGAAGCGAGACGGGAGAAAACCGCGTTTTCACGCCGTAGTTCCATTGACACTGTCAGCTCCCTGCCTTCGGGCGGAGAGCGCTCTCTGCTTCCGAGCAGAGAGCACTAACCCAGTCGTGGTTCCGCCGAAGGGTAGAACCACGACTGGGGAAAAATAGACAGACATTTTTTGACCCGGCTATATGGCCGGGAATACCCACTATAAAATGACCATGTGTCACATCTGGCCTTGCGTGGGAAGGCTAGTAAATACAGAATACCGCGTTTTCACGCCGTAGTTCCATTGACACTGTCAGCTCCCTGCCTTCGGGCAGAGCGCTCTCTGCTTCCGAGCAGAGAGCCCAAACCCAGTCGTGGTTCCGCCGAAGGGTAGAATCACGACTGGAGAAAAATAGAGAGAGATTTTTTGGCCTGGCTATATGGCCGGGAATACCCACTATAAAATGACCATGTGTCACATCTGGCCTTGCGTGGGAAGGCTAGTAAATACAGTAAATACAGAATACCGCGTTTTCACGCCGTAGTTCCATTGACACTGTCAGCTCCCTGCCTTCGGGCGGAGAGCGCTCTCTGCTTCCGTGCAGAGAGCACTAACCCAGTCGTGGTTCCGCCATAGGGTAGAACGACGACTGGTGAAAAATAGACAGACATTTTTTGACCCGGCTATATGGCCGGGAATACCCACTATAAAATGACCATGTGTCACATCTGGCCTTGCGGGGAAGGCTAGTAAATACAGAATACAGAATACCGCGTTTTCACGCCGTAGTTCCATTGACACTGTCAGCTCCCTGCCTTCGGGCAGAGCGCTCTCTGCTTCCGAGCAGAGAGCACTAACCCAGTCGTGGTTCCGCCGAGGGGTAGAACCACGACTGGAGAAAAATAGACAGACATTTTTGGCCCGGCTATATGGCCGGGAATACCCACTATAAAATGACCATGTGTCACATCTGGCCTTGCGTGGGAAGGCTAGTAAATACAGAATACCGCGTTTTCACGCAGTGATTCCTTTGGCACTGTCAGCTCTCTGCCTTCGGGAGGAGAGCATAAACCTAGTCGTGGCTCATGACTAGTCAAAATTAGACAGATATTTTTGGCTGGGTTATATGGCCCGGAGAGCCCACGTTAAAAGGGCCTTGTGCCACATTTTGTCCTAGTGCGGGAGGGGGAAGTAAATAAATACTTAGTACCACCGCGTTTTCACAGAGAGTTAACCGGAGAATACGAGAGTTCAGAGAGAGAGAGAGAGAGAGAGAGAGAGAGAGAGAGAGAGAGATTAGCACTCAGTACACAATAGTTCACAGTAGCTCTGTGCTTCACTCATTGAGAAGATTATTACGCAGTACCAGTCAGCTTCCGAGGCGGACTTACTCAATATACTACGGCTTCACTTCCAGAGACTTGTACATATAATTTTTACTAAGCCGCATTCCTGGACTGCTATTCTTCATTTAAGTCTGTATCCTTACGTTAATACAGTTATTTTCTATCTCAATTACTGGTCGTTGTTCATTATTTTGTACAGGCCCCATTCCCGGGATCCACAACATGAAGAAATAGGAAAATATTGTTCATATAAAAGATTGATTTATTGATTAATACAATATCTATATGCTGTGTCTGGCGGAGTTTTGTGATATGCAGAACAAATGTCTTGACATTGACATCAGGTTTACCGACAGTTTTTTTTTGTTTAACGGCATATAAACTCCTTATGGATCATTTAATATAGAAATCTAATTTTTCTTGTATGATCTATAAAACATAGCCAGACGTCTTTTGTATAACTCTTTCAAGTTTAGTTGGGATGAAACAATATAAAATGCTCCATAACAGACATTAAGAACAGCCGAAATTTTCGTAAATTGCAGTTTATAGGCAGTAAGTATCCCTTCAAAGAAGTTTTCCATAAGACAATATGCGCAAACTTTGCATAAAGGTTGATTCTCAACAGAAAAAAAAATATTGCCAAAGGTTGCGTATATAACATCCTGGTGAAGTTGCAATAGAGAGCGTAAGATATAAATGAAGCAACTACTAAAAATAAGTCTCGAGGCTTAGCACAGAATGTGCGTAAAGATATTCCGCATTGGAATGAAATCTAAATAATAGACAAGGAATAACAAAACAGAATCTATAAGACGAAAAAATTTCACATATAAGTTGTCAAAAATGTGTACAGAGGCAGATTGAATTGAAATACATTTGGAAATATGATGATCGTCAGCCTCGTAAAGCAATTAATCTGCGAGAAGAAAAACCATGATTTTAAATCTCAGCTACGTCGTGGTCATATCCACATATGAAAAATGCTATGGAAGCAAATCCAGACAGAAAAATCTGGGGTGAAGCCCCGAACGCAGTTGCCTATCAAAAATGACAACCTTTTGGCAACTCTTGCGGCCAAGTCGGTCACAAATGTAATTATTGCGTATTCTGTTGGAACAGCTGCGTGAAGGGTCATGTCAGTACTACCACCAAATAGATGAATGTTCGCCAAACAGGGTGCTACCGTTACCTAAACAAATACCTACTATTATTACTTAAAAACGAACCAATTTTAGAAGCAACAGCTCACCATACAAATAATTAACACAAGACGATTTAAATATTTTCAGCTGTAGAGCTTTGGGACATAATCATCACATTGTTTTACCTATGGAAGAATCTTATTCTGTGTCGTGTCCCTCCAGGACGTAGGCGATCATGGCCCTCTACTTACAGTACTGTGTAAAAGTATTAGGGCAAGAACTATTTTATCTTTTATGAAGCACCAAAATAAATTTTAAAATCACCTCTGTCCTAACACTTTTGCACACTACAGGTAGTATGCAAAAATATTAGGCCAGGGCATGATTTTCCTAAAAATCACACTGAAATTCAAATACAGGGTGAAAAGCCAAGTAAATTGCTAATAAATATTGATTATTTAAAACTAGATGCAAAAAAAATGTATTGAAAAGAAGTTATATTTAATTTTTCCTATTTTCTATTAAACAAGTGATTTTGAAACTACTCTATTGAACATCTATGGGATATTTGGGATTAAAAGAATTGATAAATCTAATGTTACATCGCACGACCCACTTTGGGAACAAAAACAAGCTGCTTGGCAAGAGATACCATTAGACACATTGAAGAAGCTTGTAATGTCAATGCCTGACAGAATGAAGGCTGTGGTCAAAGCAAAAGGCTATTATATTAAATATTAAATTTATTTTGTAACAATTATTTTTTTTTTGTTAAAGCATTTGTTGAGTAAATCAAATATTACTTTAATTAAATTGTTTATTTTCTGTCAATATGCCTCATAAAAGATAAAATAGTTCTTGTCTTGATAATTTTGCACAGTACTTTATACATATATATATATATATATGTATATATATATATATATATATATATATATATATATTAATCATATCAACCCAAGCAAGGCGAAAACGCCACTGATGCGCAGGGGGCTACGTGAGAGTGAAAAGATTGGAAAAGAGAAAACTGGAAACCACATCCTAAGCAGGAAACAAGGGATGAGCCTCTTCACCTGTTCAAAAGACGAGGGGTGGAGTAGGCGCGATTGGTAAATTGTCGCAATTATTTTATTATTTCAAAGGAAAAGTCTAATATACTAAATATTAAATTTATTTTGTAACAAGTATTTTTTTCTTGTTAAGGGATTTGTTGAGTAAATCAAATAAAATTACTTTAATTAAATTATCTTTTGTCAATATGCCTCATAAAAGGTAAAATAGTTCTTGTCCTAATACTATTGCCCAGTACTGTATCTTTATCCTTTGTAGCTCTTAATACTTATTCCGTTCCACCCTCCACCTGCTCAAGTTCATCAAGTATGTCATGCGTTGCTTTTCCTTGTCTCTCTTCCTCTCTATCCGTCCCGTGAGCATTAGATTCTCCAAGCCTTCATTTCTCATTACATAAACTTCAGGTGCCTTTTCCTGATCTTATGTATCAATTCTCGTGTCTATCCTCTCTAAAGCCTTGTTGTTGCTCACATGTTCCGTTCCTTGTGACTTCCGCATCCTTCTGTAAAACCACATGGCTTCAGATTTTTACTTCATCTTTGATGTGACTGTCCAGTATTTGCTGCCATATTGAAGGACAGATATCATACAACAATCCAGTACTCTCTTTTTTTGTTTCCAGTGAGATTTTTCTTTCTCTTAATACTGAACTCAGCTTCTGGAATGCATCCTCGGCCATGTCAATACGCCTTCGGATCACAATTCTTGTGTTATTTTGTTTTCTATTCTAAACCTTATTTCGTCATCCATCTATTCAAACACTCTAGTTAGGTTATGCGTTGTTTACTTTTGTACATCTTGCTTTTAATCTGTCCAGTGAGTATCAATTTTTCCAAGCCTTCTTTTCTCATTATGGGTGCTGGACATTTTAACTGTTTCTTTATGTGCCTTTTTTGTTTCTAGTTTCTCTAAAACTTTGTCGCAACTCGCATTTCTAGTTTTAGGTATTCTCACTATCCTTCTGTAGATCCACATTTCTGTTGCTTCAAGTCTCTTCTTCATCTGTGAGAACATTGTCAACTACTTTTTTTTATTTTTATTATTAGTAATCCATGTTTTCAAACGATACATCTTTGGCCTACCTCAGATGTATGTTTCATTCTTAGATTTTAGACATGCAGATGGTGTTTTTTTTTTCCGGTTGAGTGATTATTATGAATGAGTTAAAAAAAGGATAATAGAGTAAATTATCATTAGATTTATCGTGGTTTTTTTATAAAAATAAAACAAAAGAAAACGAATGCTGATTATTTACGGCGACAAGTTAAGATGTAATATTTATTGTACACAAAACACACAACTATGGTCAGTCTGTTAAGTGCCATACGTGATACACGCTTGGGCAATCACGTCTCAAAAGAGACACGACTGACTGGGCAGAAGATTATCCCGCAGGAGGTTGCCATTGCTTTTTGTCGCAAACTGGTTGCCAACCAAAACTATAGAACCCAATCTGTCCTGTTATTTGACTCATAACTAGAGGGGGAAGAGATGTATTATATAATTCGTAAGTAATTAGTGTGGGACCAGTTTATTACTGCATAACAATATAAAACTGATCACCCACTTTATGCCCAGAAGAACCCTTAATCATGTTCCCAACAATTATATTCAACCAGTCAGTTAAGTGCAATACGTGATACACGCCTTGAGCGATAAAGTCTCGAAAGAGACATGACTGACTGGGCAGAAGTTTGTGTCCTTTTTGTTTCTATTTTCTCTAAAACTTCGTCGCAACTCGCATTTCTAGTCCTAGGTATTCTGTTAGAACACTTCCCAGATATTTACATTTGTTTAATTTTAGTTTCCCTAAATTGTAATTAGAATTTTGATTTCCTAAATTTCAAATTTTGTTTTTCACTAGATTTTGAGATACTTTTTAAAATATACTTTGTTAACTTTTGCCACGAGGGAGAAGAATATATTGATTTTAAGCTTTCAAATGTAGCACAAATAGCCAGTTGTAGCTCAATGTGATAAATCTGTTTTCCACAGAGCAGAAGGCCACCAGGGGATAGATACCAATCTGGTTCAATTATTCATTTTCACGACTGACTCGAAGCATTTAACACTATATCACGTGATTGTTTGGGGTATTATGTACCAAATAAAAAGCAGAAATGTGAAGAAAAAAAATGAAGAAAAAAAGACATAAAATTTCGGAAAATAAATCTTTTCGACGCTCTGACGCACATAATCCGTGATATTTTTATCCCATAGATTAAGAAGGATGTCGTACAACATGATATCCCTTCTCCAGGGCGACCATTCGATACTGATACGATATCGACTTGTTTGCCATCCGTCTGCTACAACTTTTCTCCTTGCCTAAGGTTTCTCTAAACAACTGCGAGTCCATAGGCCTTTATAGTCTAATCACGAGAAACTTCCGGCTCATCAGGTTTTTGTTTTTCCTTAAAAAGGGAAACAAACACTATGAACATTTGATCAGCAAATTTGAAGGACCATTAAAAGTTTTATAAGATCAGAAATCATGACTTAAAGTTTAAGTTTAGAAAAGTACAAACTAGATGTACCCATTGCTCATTTTTCGGTTTTGTACCATAGTTGATCGACAGGAAATCGGGAAATCGGGGAGCCGAGTTCGAATTCCAGTTGTATTCCTTGCATTCACTTATGCACAAATACTCTTCGGAAAGGTATTATTACGTATTTTTCCTCCAATTATGGATTAAATAACAAGACAGATTGGGTTCTATAGCCTTGGCTGGCAACCAGTCTACCGCCGAAAGCAATGGCAACATAAAGCAGGATAATCGTCTGTCCAGTCAGTTATGTCTCTTTCGAGACATGATCGCTCAAAGCGTGTATCACCTATTGCACTTAACTGACTGGTTGAATATAATTGTTGGGAACATGATTAAGGGTTCTTCTGGGCATAAAGTGGGGGATCAGTTTTATATTGTTATGCAGTAATAAACTGATCCCCCACTAATTAATATGTAATAATATAATGCATCTCTTCCCTCTCTAGTTATGAGTCAAATAAAAGGACAGATTGGGTCCTATAGCTTTGTTTGGCAACCAGTTTGTGACAGAAAGAAATGGCAACCTACTGCGAGATAATCTTCTGCTCAGTCAGTCGTGTCTCTTTCGAGACATAATCGCCCAAGCGTGTATCACTTATGGCACTTAACAGACTGACCATAGTTGTGTGTTTTGTATACAATAAATATTACATCTCAACTTGAAGCCGTAAATAATAAGCGTTCGTTTTCTTTTTTTGATAAAAAACACGATAAATCTAATAATTATTTAATCTATTATCCTTTTTTTTAACACCATCCACATGTCTAAAATCTAAAAATGAAACATACATCTGAGGTAGGCCAAAGATGTATCGTTTAAACACATGGATTACTAATAATAAAAATAAAGAATTGTAGTTGATAATGTTCTCACAGATGAAGAAGAGATTTGAAGCAAAAGAAATGTGGATCTACAGAAGGATGGTGAGAATACCTAGGACTAGAAATGCGAGTTGCGACGAAGCTTTAGAAAAACTACAAACAAAAAGGACAGATAAAGAAACAGTTAAAATGTCCAGCACACATAATGAGAAAAGAAGGCTTGGAAAATTGATACTAACAGGACAGATTGAAAGCTAGAAGTACAGAGGTAAACAACGCATAAATGGATGACGAAACAAGATTTAGAAGACATAACAATATAACAAAATTTGTTAAGTGCTTCAAAGGACTGGAAGTTGTGGAGAGCCGTAATCGTAAAAGCAAAATATTAAGAGACATAGAAGAACATAATCTCTGAAGTATATCGAAGTAATAAACATATTTATACTACCGGCCATAATTATTAGACCACGCCAGTTTTTTTAAAAGAAATTATGTATTTCATACTATTTTTAGTATTATTGCTAAATGAAATAGTATCATTCTTTTGTTATTATTACTTTGCAAAATTTTACAAAGTAAAGAAGCAAAGATAAACTCTTCAGAATCACCCTAAATTTTCTTTATTCTTTCATTGATGAAACTGCAATATTGGTAATTATTAAATATTTAAAAATTCATTTTACGTACATGTTATTTTACATCATTAACAAAAGAACTATTCTATTTTCATTGACAATTATTTACTTGGCAATAAATACTAAAAAATAGTAAAAAGGCATCATTTTTTTAAAACACTGGGATAGCCTAATATATATGGCCGGTAGTGTAACTTCGGAAAGTAATAAAAAAATTGATATATTAACTTATATAAGAGAAGTTAGGAAAAGTCTAAAATTCTAAAATATTTAATTGGCAACCTACGTATATTTAGATGTGTAGTGGAGTGCAGTAGAGATCGGCTCGGAATCAAAATTCGGAGAGCCGAGTTCGAATTCCAGTTGAATTCTTTGCATTCACTTACGTGCAAGTACCCTTGGAAAAGGTATGAATCCGTCGCCCCTTTCTCCTGCTATGGATCAAGAAACAGAACAGATTGGGTTCTGTAGTCTTGGTTGGCAATAATCTGCCCAGTCAGTCATGCCCTTTTTTACATATGATCGCCGAAGCGTGTCTCACGTATGGTACCTGACTGACTGATGCATAGTTTTATTTGAATATATTATAAATTAAATTGGCCTTGCAATGTTTCTTATTCCAGATCACGTTTTAAATGGAAACTTCCCTTTCTTTACACGAATATTAATATTAAAAAATAAATTGGTTATAAAATACTTCTTCTCTTAATTATCTGCAATGGCAGTAATATATTTTATTCTCAATATGAATGGAAAATTGCAAAAATTCTGCTAGAACGACTGTTTTAAGAAATCGATATTGCATACATTTTCCCCTGAAATAACAAAGCAAAAAAGAAATAAATAAACAGAAAGAGAAAACTAAAGGAATAAAGGAACCTCAGACAAAGGTTAGATTTTTCATATTCTTCGGTGAAGGTAGGCATTAGAAAGTAATAAAAACTTATGAGAAGCGATGAACATTTAGGAAGGAAGGAAGGAAGGAAGGAAGGAAGGAAGGAAGGAAGGAAGGAAGGAAGGAATAATTTTCGTGGAGTGATTTGACTTTAAATGTAGTAATTACGACGAAGCCAGGTCATAAGCGTATTGTATAAGTCGGTTAGTAATACCAGCAAAATGGTTTTTGGTATCGCTATCTGGTACTGTCTTTTTGTAAAGGATATCTTTATAACATCTTTCCTAAAGGTTGACCATGTCCACTATATTTTATGGATATAGAATACAGCGCAGTACGTAATTTGTTCAATGAAACAACGTCAAAGATGAACACTCACGAGTCAGACACTCTACTGAATCGGATTAAATCAATATTCATTGTATATAAAATACAATTGTGGCACAAGGCCAAATTAGGGAGGGGGAAACTCGAGTTGCACTTCAGTACTTATCCTATACTTAGCTAATCCGACTCACGACCCCAAATCGAATTAATATTTATTGTATATAAAAATACAATTGTGGCACAAGGTCAATTTGGGGGAGGACAAAAAACTCAGATTGGTCTTCAGTACCTATCCTATACCTAGCTAATCCGAGTCACGAGCCATAATCAGATTAGATCGCGTATACTCGGGAAAATATGGCCGCCTTTTATACACGTCGAACTGGATATTTTGAGCCTTCTGATTGGTTAACTCTTGTATTGGTGAACTGTAAAATGAGTCAGTCTATTGCTGTCTCACCAGTATACATAGGTACCCAAAAAATCAACACTATATATGATGCTATATGATATAACAGTCGCCAAAGATAGCCCTAAAGCCCGATAACTAATCTTATACTTTTTTACAACTAAAAATGAATAAGAGAAGACAATTTGTAGTTAAATTTTACTTGTCTTTTGGAATATGAAACCTTGACAAGATTCAAACAAGGATCTGTTATGCAATCGATCTTGACCTGTCATATCGACCTCAGTTACATTCTCTCAAATGTCTTCTAAAAATGTTTTGACGGCAACTGTTCTGATGAGCCTTTTCACTCAGAAGTTAACCTTGCTACTAGATTGACAACTAAATCTCCCAATTTTCCTGTTGAACAAACTAGCTGCAACCGTCAATTTTATTCCGATAGCTTCTTTTCTTGCACATCTCGACTGTGGTACTCCTTTCCAATTTCTTACTTCCCGGGCAACGACAATCAAAACTTTAGATGCTACGTGAATCGCCATCTTTTGTCTTATTGAAATCCGTTCTTCTATTGTCCTTTTTTCACTTGTCCTTAGTAAAATCTTCTTATTCTTTGTCACGCTGTGGCCTCATCGCCTTGTATAAATTAAAATGATAAACAAAAAATATTTATTTTCTTGGCAAAGTAAAATTTCCTCACAGATGACGTAGAAACTTCAAAAGACAGGGATATGGTTTTACAAAGATGTGGTTCTACGGAATGATATTTTGGCCCTAAAGTTTGACACTTACAGTCAGTTAAGTGCCATACGTGATATAAGCTTTGGGCGATCATGTCTCGAAAGAGACATGACTGACTGGGTAGAAGATTATCCCGCAGCAGGTTGATATTGCTTTCTGAGGTAGACTGGTTGCCAGGCAAGGCTATAGAACCCAATCTATCCTGTTATTTAACTCATAGCTAGAGGGGGAAGAGATATATATTATTCAGTAGTACTTAGTGGGGGATCAGTTTATTACTTCATAACAATAAAAACCTGATCCCCCACTTTATACCCAGTAGATGCCTTAATCATGTTCCCAACTATTATATTCAGTCAGTCAGTTAAGTGCCATACGTGATATAAGCTTTGGGTGATCATGTCTCGAAAGAGACATGTCTGACTGGGTAGAGGATTATCCCGCAGTAGGTTGATATTGCTTTCTGCGATAGACTGGTTGCCAGCCAAGGCTATAGAATCGAATTTGTCCAGTTATGTAACCCATAACTGGAGGAAAGAAACTGATTAATACTTTTCCCAAGGGTATTTGTGCGTAAGTGAATGCAAGGAATTCAACTGGAATCTTAGATTGTGCTTTAATTCTTAAAGTTGAAACACCAACGAGAAAAGCTCATCAGAATAATTGTCATAAAAATATTTGAAGAAAATGCACAAGTTAAGACGATACAAAAATGAGTAAAGCCGAGATACCAGCTCAGAATCAATAACTTTGCAGATTCTTCTTTGGATTCCATCAAGACCAAACCAGATGTGACAACAATATTTGATGCATGAGCGCATCATAGATTTATAAATGAGTAAGAAAGATTCTGAAACGCTGTCTAATGACACAGTGAACTAAATTTTCTATTAGCGAACATAGCAATTCATCCAATATAATTTTCGCTTCGTGTCGGCGGTTAAAAATTGCCCGAGAAGACGCAATAAGTCACTGTTCTGTAGGTTAGCATCAGAATTGCTGATTGAAGACAAAATAGTAACATAAGTTGATTAAAATTAGTTTAAACACATGATATTTTAGAATAGTGGAGATATCATTCAGTCGATATTAGATTCAAAGTATTATTTATAGGATGATCAGTTTGTATGTATTGGTATATTGTAGTCATTTTAAAATAGCAAAGTGTCATTCGATTTCTCACTGTCGGATATCAGGCGTAATTTATGGAAGGGTTTGATAGAATTAAAACCGATTTTTTATATCTTTATCAGTTTATGTTATAAATATTGTACACATTCTTTAAAATAAAGTGTTTCTACGCTTCTTTTAACAAAAATGTATGACAAACAGAATCACCCGGTGTTAAATATCTTTATTCCGGTTTGTGCATATACTAGACGCTTGAACAGTCGTAGAAAATAACGTGAATCTAATGACTAATAAATGATTTTATATACAAGATGATGATGACGTTTTACTGTAGCGATAGTTGAAAGAGAAAATAAAGTCTATTTATGAAAGTGACTATCCAGAATTCCTCGAAGATCAGCAGGGAAATAAGTGGCAAAATTGTTTTTGGTGTTTGTGGAGAAATATTAATTTCACTCCCTGTAACAAGGACGATCGCAACTCTTCGGCTGAAAGTGAAACTGAAAGTGAAAGTAGGAAAGATCAATAACATTCTGAATTAATATAAGGAAATTAGCTATCTAATAAAATTCTTTCACTAACGTATGACAACCCATTTAGCTTTGTTATTCTCTTTATATATATATATATATATATATATATATATATATATATGGGGGGGGTGAGAAGTGGATATTACAACCTAAGTCGAGGTGTATTCTATATGTGTCATCTGCTTCTATAATCAATTGTGCTGATAGAAGCTTGAGACCATACACTCAAGTAATGTTTTCAATGCCAATTCCATTTCAGTGTTTATGGATGCGTAAAGAATTATTGCCGGTGTGTTACTTATACGAAAGTTAAATCAGAGAGAGAGAGAAAGAGAGAGAGAGAGAAGGTAGTAAGAGAAAGAGAAAGACATCGAGACAAAGAAAGAGGAGTTGAGAGAGAGAGAAGGAAAGAAAGAGAGAGAAAGCGTGAGAATGAGATAGCGAGGGAAGGTGATGGAAAGAGATGAATATTGAGCAGGACAGAGAAAGAGATATTAAGAGTAGAAGATTAAGAGTAAAAGAAAGCGATATTAACAGAAGTAAAGAGAGAGAGAGAGAGAGAGAGAGAGAGCGTGAGAAAGAGAGAGGAAATAGAAGAGGGAGTGGGGAAAGAAAGTGATTCAATGAGAAAGGGACAGAGAGAAAGAGAACAAGAGAGAGAGAAAGGAAAGAGAAGAGGGAGAGGGGGAACGACAGGGAGGTAAGATAAAAAATTACCAACAATACATATTTTTAGTGAAACGGCCAACAATATTATCTGTAGTTGAAGCATACCACTGTGTTAAAAATATATTTAATTGAAACCATATAATTGTTTTTTTTTCAAAATATTTAAATTTCCGCAGTTACTAACCTATAGAGCAGTGGTTCCCAAACTACTTTGTCCCGCCCCTTCTTTTCCAGTTACTTATTCACTTGTGGACCCCCTGTGGACCCCCGGTGGACCCCTGCAACGGAATAATCTAAAGCAACGAAAAAAGACTTTTCTGTAAAAATATATATTCATGTGAAATGCTCTGCGTTATTATGCTGATTAAGCTTTAAACTTACTCATATAAAATCAAAAACATTTAATACAACCCTCCTTTATTTAAGCAAAACACGTAGTAAAAATGTTATGTTAACGTTGTTATAGTTGTAGGTATTGTACAGAAAAACTAATTTTATAAAACTGGCTTTATTTTTGAGCATACGAATGTGTGAATAAGAAATCATAAAACCTGTATAAATGAAACTCATGTATGAAAAAAAAAACAAAAAAAAAACACTAGATATCCTAAAAGAGCAGTGAATGAAACTTTTTATTTCTAGAAAAAATAAGTATTTTACTCTACATTTCTCAATAGGACATGAATCCTTAGTTCAGTAGCGGCCAATGCACACCTCAAGTCATCTTCTACAGGCAGCTTGAAATCCTACAATGTCATATGAAGTGTGAGCAACGACAATCAGCAATACCTCATTCAGCATAACTGTATGTGTTGTCCTGGGAGCAAATCACAAATGAGTATTGAATATATAAAAGAAGCCTGCGGTTAAAAGATAAAAATTACTTCATTTGGCGCAACTGTATATGATAATTCATTCATTTTTTGATGAAGTTGAGATTTGCACTGCCAATGAGAAGAATCATTATACAAGTGAAAGAAAGCAAATTTGAAACGAGGGATAAAATTATAGGGTGTGCACCGCACATCTAGCATATTTCGAGTATACGCCGGTACGAATTAGCATATTTTGGACCACTTGAAATTCTTTCATTGACCCCGAGGGGTCCATGGACCCCTAATTGGGAACAAAGACCACAGAGATTGATATGCGCTAAAAAACAAGACCAAAAAACCTTTGAAGTTTAGAGTAACGAGTGAAAATCGAACGCAGAGTACAATTATTTAACTTCCGTTTACTTGCTTCCCTGACAGCTATAATCCCCAAGAATTTAAATGTAAAGTCAATTGTCATCTCTTATCTCATTACCCTGCATCCTCTTTCTCTCTCATGCTCCTTTCTCCGACCACACCACTCTCATCAGTATTCTCATCCTTCCCTTACCCTCTTCCTGACACCCCCTATAACCTGTCACTCTTTATCATAACTTTCCTCCTATGTAACTCCCTGTACAACAGTGGCAGTAAAATGCCTTGCTTGGGGCGATATGATTATATAAAAAATCCTATACTATTAAAATGTGAACATAAAGTGGGGGATCAATTCTACATTACAATCAATATATTAACTGATTCCACACTTTATGACCACAGTCATCCTTCTCTCATGCTTTTTTCTCCGCCCACTCCACTCTCATAAGTATTCTCATCCTTCTCTTACCCACTTCCTGACACCTCCTATAACCTGTCACTCGTTCTCAAAATGTTCCTCTCATGTAACCCCTTGAAAACAGTGGCAGTAAAATGCCTTGCTATATTGAGGATGAAGCAAGTAAAATTTCTTCAGGGAATCTAAAGATATTTAATCAAAGTCGAAAAACTTGTATAATGATAGGGAAATAATAATAATAATAATAATAATAATAATAATAATAATAATAATAAGAAGAAGAAGAAGAAGAAGAAGAAGAAGAAGCAAACAGAAAATATGAAATAGGTTTAAGAGAAATCTTGTAACGCGATTCTCGCCAGGGAGTAGTTGATATAAGTAAAATGTCTGAACATTGATCGTCACGACTAACTATTGATTCTAATCTTCAATGCCTGTTTCCACACTTGTGATCAACAAGTTAGAGTAGATTGCTGAATTTAACGACATATAACCGTTGGATAATGTAAAATCTAAGACTAATGGGTAACAAAATCATAGTGTATAGAAATTAATAGGGGTCTACCGATAAATCGTGTTGAATACACCAGTTCTCGTCCGATCTCCGAAGTTAAGCAACATAGAGCCTGGTCAGTACTTAGAAGGGTTACCATTTTGTATACCATGTGGTGTAAACGTAAGGACCAAGAATGGTCCACCAGGTTTGGAGGTTGGGCGCAGGGCTAGCAACCCTGCCCCATAAAAATCAGTTTGTTACGGAAACAATAAAAAAAAGTTACTGCCCTACACACTATTGGGTGTAAAAGAGTGAGACAATGATAAATTAATAGATAGGTAGTAAAAGACTCTATTTATGGTCTAATCAGAACGCAGGCATTGAAACAGAAGCGACTGACACGGAATCCAAATATAAACAAAGAGTTAGTCTTTCAGTAAGGTCAAAAATAGGCGTAGAAACACAGTACTGTGCAAAAGTATTAGGACAAGAACTATTTTATCTTTTATGAGGCATCAAAATAAAGTTCAAAATCACCTTAACAATCTTAACACTTTTACACACTACTGGTAGGGTGCAAAATATTAGGAAAGGGGGGATTTTCATAAAAACTTTCATAAAATCTTCCTAAAAACCTCACTGAAATTCAAATACAGGATGAAAAGCAAAGTAAATTGCTAATAAATGTTGATTATTTAAAACTAGGTGTAAAAGGAATGTATTAAAAAGAAGTTATATTTAATTTTTCCTATTTTCTATTAAACAAGTTATTTTGAAACTACTCATTATTTTATTATCCTTGGATATAACTGACTTTTTTCTTATTCCCCCCTCTCGAATTGATAAATCTAATGTTACGTCGCAAGGCACATTTGGGAACAAATACAAGCTGCTTGGCAGGAGATATCATTACATACATTGAAGAAGCTTGTGATGTCAATGCCTAACAGAGTGAAGGCTGTGATCAAAGCAGAAGGCTATTTTACTAAATATTAAATTTATTTTGTAACAAGTATTTTTCTTGTTGAAGCAGTTCTTGAGTAAATCAAATAAAATTACTTTAATTTTATTTTGTTTATTTTCTGTCAATATGACTCATAAAAGATAAAATAGTTCTTGGCCTAATACTTTTGCAGAGTACTATATATATATATATATATATATATTAAAAAAGGATTAATTCAAAGATGTTGAATGGCCATTTCGATATGAAGATCCCCACGGGGGACGACACATCACCTCAGCAACAGAAAAAACCTTTCAGAAACTGCTTTTTTCCCTTGGATTGAAGTATCTGAATTAAAATAATATATTTATATATATATATATATATATATATATATATATATATATATATATATATATATGCTAGGTGCGATTGGTAAATTGTCGCAATTATTTTATTTTTTCAAAGCAAAAGGCTATTATACTAAACATTAAATTTATTTTTGTAACAAGTATTTTTTCTTGTTAAAGCTTTTGTTGAGTAAATCAGATAAATTTACTTTAATTTTATTTTTTTTATTTTGTGTCAATATGCTTCATAAAAGATAAAATACTTCTTTTGCACAGTACTGTATCTTCAGTTTAAATGAATGTCAAAATTATAACATCTCCTAATACTATCATACGAACGTTGGTGTTCCTCGAGGCTCTATTCTAGGTCCTGCGCTTTTCCTGATTTACATTAACGTAATAAGTAGGCATATATGCTGACGACACTACTGTTTACTCTGGCCTCGATCAAAAATCTGCCGAGGCTGACAAAGCAAACTTCGTTAACAAGCTTGAAAATAACCTCCAATTCGTGGTGGACTAGGATAAAAAATAGCTCGGGAATTTTGATGATTCCAGAACGAAGCTGTTATCTATTAACCATCACAGACAATCGCTCCTACCCACTATTAGCATGGATCAGGCGAATTTCCCTGAAAGCAAAAGTCTGCGCCTCCTCGGGTTAACTCTCACAGCAGACCTCAAGTTGAATGACTATATAGACTCCATCGCTAAATCCGCTGCTAAGAAAGTCGGTTCTCTGTGTAGGGCCAGGAAGTTTTTACCCTCTGAAACAATCCTGCACATATATAAATATACCATCCGCCCGTACATTAAAAACTGCTGCCATATCTGGTCAGGTGCCCCTGCTATCCACGTAAGGGTCCTAGACAAAATCCACCGGAGAATCTGTAATGTGATCGATCCCTACTTGGCAGATAGGACTCACTTTCTCACCGGCGCAATGTGGCTTCCCTGTGTCTCTTCAACAATAACTTTCATGGCTTCTGCTACGATAAGCTTAACTCACTGGTGACCCCTATATATGAATTTTCTCGAGCTATAAGATTACCAACCATTTACTCTGAAACCAATAAAATATGTACACAAACCCAGCTTCTTTTTTCGCACTTCCCGACTGTGGAATTCCCTTCCATTTACTTGCTTCCCCGACAGCTACTATCTCCTAGAATTTAAATGTAAAGTCAGTAGTCATCTGCTATCTCACTAACTTACATCCTTCTCTCATGCTTCTTTCTCCGTCCACTCCACTCTTAATATTATTCTCATTTTCTCTTACCCATTTCCTGACACCACTATAACTGTCACACTTTTTCATAAGTTTTTCCTATGTAAATTGCCTTGCTTGGGACGATATGATTATAAAAAAAATTCTATACTATTATAATATGCATATAGGGTGGGGGATCAATTCTACATTACAATCAATATATAGACTGATCCCCCATTTTAGGACCACATTCATCCTTCTCTCATGTTCTTTTTCCGTCCACTCCACTCTGAACATTATTCTAATTTTTTCTTACCCACTTCCTGACACCTCCTATAACCTGTCATTTTTTTGTCATAACTTTTTTCCTATGTAACCCTCTGCACAACATTGGCAGTAAATAGCCTTGCTTGGGACGATATGATTTATATGAAAAAAATTCAACGGGTTTATCGTAGATACAAACGGAAGGCGTAGAACTTGGTCCTTTTTATACGGGAATAAAAGGTATAAAATACAGAAGGACGAAAGGGCAATTGCAGTTGAGTTGTAGTTCTAAAACGAAGCTACTCTCAATTAACCATCATCGACAATCGCACCTACCTCCCATTAGCATGGACCAGGCTTGCCTCCCAGAGAGTAAAACACTGCGCCTCCTTGGTCTCACACTTTCAGCGGACCTCAAATGGAATGACTATATATCGAATCCATTGCTAAATCCGCTGCTATAAAAGTCGGTTCTCTGTGTAGGGCCCGGAAGTTTTTTCCGTCTGAATCTATCATGCACATTTATAAATCTACCATCCGCCCGTGCATTGAATACTGCTGCCATATCTGGTCGGGTGCCCCTGCTGTTCTCCTCGGGCTTCTCGATAAGGTTCAGAGGAGGGTCTGTAATGTGATAGATACCGACTTGGCAGACCGCCTGCAGTCTCTCTCCCACCGGTGCTACGTGGCTTCCCTGTGTCTCTTCTATAAATACTTTCACGGCTTCTGCTCCGATGAACTTAGATCACTAGTGCCCCCTAAATACGTATTTGAACGAGATACTAGATTAGCAACTATATCCCACCCTTTTACAGTGAAACCGATAAAATGCAACCGTAACTTCTACTCCAACAGTTTCTTTCCTCGCACTTCCCGACTGTGGAATTCTCTTCCAAAAGATTGCTTCCCCGACGGCTACAATCTCCAGGAGTTTAAATGTAAGGTCAATAGACACCTCCTAACACACTAACCTGCTCCCATTCTATCAAAAACTCTTGCCATCTGCCCAACCCTCATCCTCGCTATCCTTACTCATCTGTCACCTTCCTCCTGACAGTCCCTATGTCTAACCACTCCTTCTCTTTACCTTCCCCTATGTAGCCCCATGCGCAATAGTGGCAGTGGAATGCCTTGCTTGGGGTGAGATGATTAAAAAAAAAAGAAATTGGATCATTTGGCACAATAGCTGAAAATATAACAGAACAGATACGGCTTGCAGTATAATCAAAAGGCAGTCGTAGAAATAAGTTCGGTTTAAACTTGTTTTAAAACGATAGACATAGATTAAAAAAAAAAAACCCACTACATTTGACAATTAACCAACCGACTGAAAATGGAAGTAGAGTGATACTACGCATGTGGTTCGATTATCTGTTATTATTTATTTCAGTTAGTCAGTTAATTAAGTGCTATACGTGATACATGCTTAGGCGATCATGTCTCGAAGGAGACATAACTGACTGGGTAGAAGATTATCCCGCAGTAGGTTGCCATTGCTTTCTGCGGTAGACTGATTGCCAGCCAAGACTATAGAACCCAATCTGTCTTGTTGTTTGACTCATAGAGGGGGAAGAGATATATATTATCAAGTCGAAATTAGTGGGGGATCCGTTTATTAATTCATAACAATAGAAAACCCACCCCACACTTTATGACCAGTAGACGCATTAACATGATTACAACTATTATATTCAGTTAGTCAGTTGCTGCCCAAGGCTATAAGACTAATCTGTTCTATTATTTAACCCATAACTGGAGGGAAGAGACGAGACTGATTAATACCTTTTCCCGAGGATATTTGTGCGTAAGTGAATGCAAGGCATTCAACTCGGCTTCCCGATTACTCGCTACCCTCTGCCACACAACACTGCAGTTACTAAATGCACATTTATATATGCAGCAGCTGCAACCTATCCAGAGATGTTTGATGGAGAAGCGCCCTGTGCTCATCCATAGGAAAGATATTCACCCTGAAAACGCAACACTGCGTAAAGCAATAATAGCACATGACATAAATTAGTCGTCAGTTGTTCTTCTCGACCGGCCCAATCCACCATATTCACCTTGACCTCGCACTTACCTATTATTGCTATTTTTTTTCGGTTGCTGTAAAATGCTTTGATGCTGAAAATTTTTCCTAATGAGAACCAGAGCTCGTTGAAAATATTTTTTCCACATCAAAAGCAGCGGAATTTTACTCCAAAGGTATCGCTGGGTTTCCTGATACGTGGCGAAGAGTCATTGAAAAATACTGTTGAATATATAATTGTATAAAATGTAATTTCACTTTGTTCTTTTTTCTTAAGATTAATGTTCGTAAACGAAAACGCAAATTATTTATGACGCAACCCAGTGTAATATGAAACATTCACTGACTCTTTATATTGATCGGTTACGCAACTACATCTCCCTTACCATTGTTATCAGAACTTATTTATAAATGGAACTTTGTCTGTGTGTGTGTGTGTGTGTGTGTGTGTGTGTGTGTCTGTATGTGTGTGTGTCCCCGTTACCTACAGACTCTGAAACGGCTGAACCGATTTTCTTGAAAATTTACATAGTTGTACTATAAGCGTCTGCGAGTGATCTTAGCTAGGTTTTGGGTCGAGGTACCCCCGATAAATATCGAAAATCGATAATCGAAAAAATCAGGTTATAGAAGGAGTGGTCCGATTACAATCAAATTTGATACACTCATAGACAAAGACATAAAAAACGATATTCAGAAGTTTCAAGGTTGCAGTTCTTACAATAGTGCAGAAAATCGATTATATATATATATATATATATATATATAAAGCAAGATGTTTGTGTGTGTTTCCCTGTTTACCTGCCTGTATGCCTGGATTTTTTTCAGCCCTTTTATTTTAGTTTTTGCTTCGGGTTTGGCTCTAAGTAGGTATAATTGTAGTTCTTAGTCTCAGCCATGATACCATTTACTCAGAGGATTTATTTAGCTTTCAAAATTCAGTTTACGACGAAAAAACTTATTTGATATCGATACCAGGAAATCAAAATTTGACTTACATCCATTCATTTTTTTCAGTCTACGGTTTCGATTTAACTGGAAACAACTATTGCTTTTTAGTCTTTCGTGCCAACGTCAAAAGAGTCTGAGCTCCAGGATCATGGATTAGTTTTAAAGCTTTCATTACACCCGAGCAACGCCGGGCTATACTGCTAGTGTTATCATATAAATAACTTGTAAATAGACAAAACAGGTTGACAATATATTGCAACTTATATATTGTTTTTCGTGTCAAGTTCCTCTTAATATTTTCACTTAATGATTTTAACATGAGAATTGGTCCTTACATGTGGCCATATGATTGATTATAGAGGCAGAAACTTTTTGTCATTGAAATTCAGAAATTATATTTAATGAAATTTCAATATTAATTAAATCAGTCTGTCAGTTTAATGCCATACGTGGTACACGCTTAGGTGATCATGTCTCGAAACACACATGACTGACTGGGCAGAAAACTTTTTCGCAGTAGGCTGCCATTATTTTCTGCGGTAAACTGGTTGCTAGAGAAGGCTACAGGATCCAGTCGGTTCTGTTATATAATCCGTAGCTGAAGGGAAGAGACGGAATTGTGCGAAATTGAATGCATCGAATTTGACAGGAATTTCTCGTATCCACTCCACCACAACTCACATCCGACCAATTATTGAACTCACTATCATTTTGTCGCCAAATTCAATAACTGACACTTTAATTTATTCAAAAGTTTATATATACATATATATTGTAACAAAGTTATGGAACACGTATGGTTTAAACCCACTGTTCATGCATTTACTTTTATAAAGAGTGCTCGATACAACGTAGAGCTTTATAGTGTAATGGTTGTTACAATGGTTTATAAAAGCATAGTATCACTACACAAAATTATCGCGTTTCGGAGCTACGTTTGCCCCTCATCTGTTGATAAGTTTAAACCCGATGAGGGGCAAAAGTAGTTCCAAAACGTGAATTTTTTTTTGTGAAGTGATACTATGCTTTTCTAAACCATTATATATATATATATAATATTTATTCAGGAATTATAACATGAATATATTATAATATCACTAGAAAAGTAGCTATTTTGCTTTAGACACTACTTGTATCTTATCAAGTGATGCCTCATCACTTCATAAGACGCAAGTAATGTCGAAACAAAATAGCGACTTTTATAGTGATATTATAATATATTCATGTTATAATTCCTGAATAAATGTTAATAGCTCTACTTTGTATTGAGCACTTTTTAAGAATAGTGTTTCTTTGGATACGGAATATTATTCCATCCATACCTACCCTATACTTGGCTATATATATATATATATATATATATATATATATAGTGATGATCATCCACGTATACTGTCTTAATATGTATAGGAAAGAATATTAATAAAAAGTTTTGAATTTAAAAATGTACTTTTTTGAACAGTATTTGTTTATTTTTATTATATTTTATATTTCAGACCGTCCTCGGCCCTTCATCAGAAACAAGTGGTTTTTAAATTTGAATTAGAAACGTATTTCACGATAGCGTCCGAGTATTTTTTGTTTACATCACGTGGTGTGTTTGTTCACAACATGCGGCATGTCCGTAGAGAAAGTCTGTTTGTTTTCGATAAAAATTTCTTGGAATATCTGAAAAAAAAAATTTTTACCTATTGAAATATTTGTAAAGATTCAACACACCTAAGTCCCTATTTAACCCTAGCTTGTGTGTATTTAATTTCAAAATTAAATACACACAAGCTAGGGTTAAATAGGGAACAAACACACCACGTGATGTAAACAAAAAATACTCGGACGCTATCGTGAAATACGTTTCTAATTCAAATTTAAAAACCACTTGTTTCTGATGAAGGACCGAGGGCGGTCTGAAATATAAAATATAATAAAAATAAACAAATACTGTTCAAAAAAAGTACATTTTTAAATTCAAAACTTTTTATTAATATTCTTTCCTATATATATATATATATATATATATATATATATATATATCTGCTACGGAAATTTATATATATATATATATAAACATGTTACGGAAATTAATATATATATATATATATATAAACATGTTACGGAAATTAATATATATATATATATATGTAAACATGTTACGGAAATTAACGAATTTTAACGAAACTTGATTGTAAACAACCGACAATTTGAAATGAATTGTTTGAACATTATATTTTATCGATACTCGTATTTAAGTAGATATTCTGTTTTTAATTAAACAGTGTTATATATTTATATCTACCGGCCTGATTATTAACGATAAATTTTTATTACGAAAATGTGTTTCATTCGGCAGGATATATATATATATATATATATATATATATATATATATATATATACTTATTTCCTCCCATTCTCTAAAAATTATTTGTGTCGTACTTTTAACGCCGCATCTGAGGCCGTACTAACAGTACGGGTTTCTGTGGGAATTTAGCTTCACAAACGCTCTCCAGCCAAATTTATATGCACTTTTAGGATAGTACAATCAGGTATAAATTCAGAGCTTCCTTCTTCCCGACTGGTTGCCTTCCAGATTAGTTCATTATCACGTCACCTATCCGTAACCCTCTTTCAAAATGGCTGTCTCTCTGGATACGGATAGTGGCTGCTTCTCAGATCGCACCATCTTCAAATCAAGTGTCAGTGACTGGTGACGTTATCATACCTTTATCATTATGTTTACAAACAGAAGTAATTCTATTTAGCATTTCTTCTATATTTTTGATGTTGAAGCAGATACTAAGAATAAAATGTGATGCAGCCAATGAGAGTGTTGTTAACGTGCTGTCATACTTATCTTTAAAAAAGCAGTCTTCATCGTTCAAACTTTGTGATCATTATCGATAAGTAATTGTTTTGTTGGCGTTTTTTATAATATCTTAGCTATGCCAACAAGTAAGCAATGTATAAGGGGTTGCAGAAAAGGTCTCAGCTCGAACCACACGTCCCTTAAAGCTGATCAAACATCATAACAAAATAATTCTTTTAGAATATTCGGTCTATGGTATCTCCAGCATCCTTCTGTAGAGCAACATTTCAGTTGCTCCGAGTCTCTTCTTCATCTTTGACGAATTTGTCCAGCATTCATTTTTGTAAAGCGAGTTCTAGTGATTATTTTTAAAAAAATTTCAGCACAAGGAAGGCATGATCACCACGATGGCGCACGGTTTTACAATAATAAAAAAGAGTGGTTATAGTGGGTATTGAAGAAAGGATAAACGATGTACGGGATTCAAGAAGATAGAAGATGCATTTTTTATAATAATATCGCCTCAAGCAAGGTATTTTACTGCCAGTTTTGCAGGCGGTGACATCGGAGGAAAGTTATGAGAAAGAATGATAGCTTATAGGGGTTGTCAGGAAGTGGGTAAGAGAAGTATGAGAATACTGATTAGAGTGGAGTGGACGGAGAAAGGATCATGAGAGAGAGGACGCAGGTTAGTGAGATAGGAGATGACTATTGACTTTACATTTAAATTTCTGGAGATTGTAACTGTCGGGGAAGTAAGGAAATGGAAGGTAACTCCATAGACGGGAAGTGCGAGAAACGAAGCATTTGAATTTTTGGAGATTGTAGATATCAGGGAAGCAAGAAAACAGAAAGGATTTTAACAAACGAGAAGTACGAGAAAAAAAAACTGTTGGATAAGAAGTGGTGGTTATATTTAATAATTTTAACACTAAAAGGGTGGGCCAAGTAGCATTCGTAAATTCATATGGTTGTGGCACCAGAACAGAAAGCATTACCGTAAAAATATCTGTAGAAAAACACGTCACATCAGTGAGAATGTGACTGGATTTGAGATGTCAAATTAAGATCAATTACATTGCAGAATCTTCCTTAAATTTTGTCAAAAAATTAGAGATGAGTAACAGAAGTTCCCGACCATATATGGCAATAGTATTCAATGCACGTTCTGGACAAACACAAAAACAAATCGTATTTGCAGTAGAGGCGGCTATAGATCCGATATGTTCCTTCCACTTCTGATTGGTTGAAAACGTAGTGCCAAGGAGGCACCATTTGTTGCTCTCCACTAGACTAGTATCATCCATGCTGATAGCGGGCAGGAATGTTTCCATGCGGTGTTTAAATTAGAGCAGGTTTGTTTTCGAGGCATTAAAATTTATAAGCCATTTGCTGTCCCAGTTAACCATTGATTGTAGTTGCTTTTAAATCATTTCACCCCAGACAAGGCAGAACTGCTACTGGTGTGCAGTGGGTTACAGAATAGGTGAGTGGTGTGAAAGAGGAACAGATTAGAGAGGAGTTAGAGAATGAGTAAGAAAAGGATGAGAATACAGGTGTGAAGAGAGCTGCATGAGAGTGGAGTGTAAAGGAAGAAGAACATGATACAAGGGTTGTCATGGAAAGGATGTGAGTCAAAAAGATAAGAGATGGCAATTGACGTTGCATTGAAATTCTTCGAGATTGTAGCTTTAGGGTAAGCAAGTATACGGATGAGAATTCAGGCGGGATGTGCGAGCAAAGAAGCTGTTGGAATAGAAATTGCGGTTACATTTGATTGGTTTCACTGTAAAAGAGCGGGACCTAGCCGCTAGTCTAGTAGCTCGAGTAAATTCGTGCAGTGGGGGCACCAAGGGGCTAAGTTCATCAAAGCAGAAGCTGTGAAAATATTTGTAGAAGATACCGGGGAAAGTCACATTACGTAGGTGAGAAAGTGACTGGTGCCGAGCTACCAAGTCTGGTTCAATTACATTACAGATCCTTCGCTGGATTTTGTCAAGAACCCCGAGATGAATAGCAGAGGCACCCGACCAAATGTGTCAGCAGTATTCAATGCACGGGCGGGAGGTAGATTTGTATATGTGTAAGACAGATTTAGACGAGAAAATCTCCCTAGCCCTTGCAAGTGAACCAACCTTCCTAGAAGCAGATTTAACTATGGAGTCAATGTAGTCATTCCACTTAAGGTGGGGTGATATTTTTAGGCTAGAAGGCGCGATGTTTTGCTTCCAGGGAGACTAGCCTGATCCATTCAGATAGGAGGTAAAAGCGGTCGTCTATGGTGGTTAAATGACAGTAGCTTCATTTTGGAAGCATTAAAATTTACAAGCCATTTCTTTTTTCCAATCCACCACAAATCAGAGATCCTTAAAAAAAAAGAAAAGCCCCCCTCCCCCCCCCAAAAAAGAAAAATAGGTGGACGCGCTATTACACAGGTAATTCTTTTGCAGAGGTTAAAAATCATACATTTTCGATTAACAGTAGCTGTATACACATGTAATTTCTTTCTAGCGTGGTGAAAGTTTATGCCAAAATGTCATTAGTCGCACTATACGTAAAACCGCCTTATACGCAAGTATATACATTATAAAATGTATGGTTAAATAATGATTATAAGCATTTCAAAATCATTCCAAATGCGTTAATTACGACAATTCCGTTAAAATCATTTTACGGCATATACAGCTCAAACAAAGAAATAATTGTGTAGCAGAATGAAACGAAAGAGATTTGACCCGTATAATGTTGGTTACAATTGCTACAATACACTATATTATATAGTACAATGTTCTATCCATTCGTAACTTCACTTAACTTCTTCTTCTTCTATGTGCCCTGTCCCTTCAGGACGTAGGCGATCATGGTTCTCCACGTATCCCTATCCCTTGTGGCTCTTAGTATGTTTGCTCCTGTTACTACTGGCAACCCCCGTCATCCACCTGATCAGGCCATGCAAATATGTTATCCGCTGCCTTCCTCTGTCTCTCTTACCTTCTATCTGGCCAGTCAGTATCAGGTCCTCCAATCTCTCCTTCCTCATTGCGAACTTCAGTTGTCTCTTCCTGATGCTCAGTATTAATTTCCTTTTTGTTGCCATTCTTTCCAACATCTCATCGTTGCTTGCATACTCAGTTCACGATATCCTCAGCATCTTTCTGTAGAACAACATTTCCGCTGCTTTCAGTTTTGTCCTCATTTTCGATGATATTGTCCAGCATTCACTGCCGTATTGGAGAACTGACATCACATAGCAATCCAGCACTTTTTTCTTTGTTTCTAGTGAAATTTTCCTGTGTGTTAGTACTTTACTCAGCTTCTGGAACGCGTCCTTTGCCATGCCAATTCGCCTTCGTTTCTCTGTGTCGCACTTTCCATCTCCTGTTAGAACACTTTTTAGGTATTTTAATTTTTAGTACTTGCTTGATTCTGGTATCCCCACCTGTATTCGGCATTTTGGGTTGCACTTTTTACTGATGCCCATGCATTCAGTTTTCTTAAAGTTTATTTACTATATCTATAAAATTGACGTGTATGAACGTTGTGTAAGTATTTGTTTGATAGATTCATCTTAGCGTCTGTATTTTGCGGTCTAGCTCGACGGGACTTGCGCTCAGAAGAAGATCAAACTCTTAGAACGCTAACGACACCTTGAAATGTTTCAGAAAGCCAAAATTAGGGGTAGAAATGTATATATTATCAACCCACAAAGTCAGGGATCAGTTTATGTATTGATTATAATATAGAATCGATCACCCTACTTTATATTATCTATATCTATATATGTTTCCTCTCCTCCTCCCACCCTAATCTAGAAGAGACATTCTACACTGTTATCTATATCTATAAAAGTGACGAGGGTAGACGTCGTGTAAATATTTGCTATGTAAATTCATCATTTGTTTTTTATTCTTATTATTCCTTAAACTATCCGAATGAAACCGGGCTAAACGGCTAGTCTATATCTATGAAAGTGATGAGGTTGGACATTGTGTAAGGATTTGCTATGTAAATTCATCATATGTTTTTTATTCTTATTATTCCTTAAACTACCCGAGTGAAACCGGGCTAAAACTGCTAGTTTGAAAATATAACGACAGAGATTGAATCTGATGTCAAAGAAAATATTTGTCTATCAGATGAAAATCTATGACAAAGCATACTTTTTCATTTGCTTTCAGGTCTTATATTATAGCAATGCTTACAGGACGTAGACGATCTTAGCTGTTCACAACTTCCTGTCCTTCCTAGCTCTTAATACATTTTGTCTTTTGTTACTTTTTCTAAACTCTGTTTCACCATCCATTTACTCAAACCTAATAAGTATGTTATGCGTTGTTTTCCTATGTCTATTTTGCCTTCAGTTTTCTTGTGAGTATCAGATTTTCCAAGCCTTCTTTCCTCATTATGTGCCCAGAATATTCAAGTGTTTTTTCCTGCTGTTAAGCATATGTAATATTTTTCTTTCTTTTCTAAAACTTCGTCTTTGCTCACATGTTCGGTTCATGAGATCCTCAGCATCCTTCTGTAGAACTACATTTCTGTTGCTTAAAATTTCCTCTTCACTGAGGAGATTGTCCAATATACATTGCTATATATGAGGACAGATATCACGCAACAGTTCAGTATTCTCTGTTTCTGATGTAGTTTTTCTGTCACTTAATGTTCTGCTTAGCTTTTCGAAGCCTCTTTGTCAATCAGAATGCGTCTTCGGATTTAAATGTAGCGCTTTCCGTTAGAACATTTGCCAAAATTTCTTAGAAAACTTGTAAATATATATAGGGGTTTGCATAACTATTAACTGACTATAATATAACACAAATATTAACCTCACACATTTTGTCATATATAAACACATCGAATTCGACAATGCCTTTTTTCTCACGAAGACGAAAACATTTCATAACAGTGAATGCTGTTACAAGTTTAAAGTTCTCACCCTTTTAAAAATGAATGCTGATAAAACAGAGCAAACAGATCAAATTGATTAAATCCAAACTGGGAACAGATTAAAGATCGATCTCTTTCAACTTGTCGTATTCATAAGCCGAATAAAATAGTTCCCAAAAGAACTTCTGCTAGTCATTAATCAGTAATTAGACCGATATTACTAAAATTTGTTCGGTATCTAATGACAACAAATTCGATTGTTAATTATTGGAAAGGGAAACTTTTCAGATTTTCTTTCGCTACTGATATAATGACGTTGGAACATTTAACAACGCTAACATGCTAGAAGCAAACGACTGTTTGTGCTACCTACATGGCAACAAGCGGAAACCAATGAATATGCATTTCCTTCATTGCAAGTGTCATTAATCTTAAGCCAACTCAATATGGAAACTGCATTAAAAACTCATTAGCCGATTTCTTCATTTGCCAACATGGGATTTTCATTGCGCTTTTAAGACATCAATATTTTATAAGCAAATTGCACATGTTAAATATAGACATTTTTTTTGTTTTCATAAAGGTCAAATTTGTAAAGTACAAAAAAGGAAATATTATTTTCCAAAGTGAAATATTTAATCTAAATATTTACTTAATGGCTACCAAGTTTTCATATTTCATACAATGAGCCACTTCATGAAGTGGTGATCAAGGCGCTCCACGACTTCCTTCTTTTTTAACCTTTATCGTATATCTTAATCTTGTTCTTCTATCCATTTTCAACTTGTTAAGAAGATTACTCTCTATTTGAAACAGCTTCCGTGAACGTCAATATATCCCGTGAGTATTAAATTTTCTAGGCTTTTTTTTCTCAATATGTGTCTCAGAAAATTTTACTGTCTTTTTCTAATTGTAACTTTAATTTTCAATGCTGCTTTTACTGTCATTAAAATTTCCTCGTTGCTAACACGCTCAATCTATGTTATTCACAGTGCTCATGTGAAAAAGTGAATTTCGTTGCGTTAGATTACAATTATATTCTTTAGGTTAGATTAAGCCGTTAGTGCTAATGATACCACGTAATGATACCACTTAATGATACCACTTAATGATACCACGTAATGATACCACGTAATGATACCACTTAATGATACCACGTAATGATACCACGTAATGATACCACTTAATGATACCACGTATTGATACCACGTAATGATACCACGTAATGATACCACGTAATGATACCACGTAATGATACCATGTATTAATACCACGTAATGATACCACGTAATGATACCACGTATTGATACCACGTAATGATACCACGTAATGATACCACGTAACCTAATATTACCTGCGGTAGAGTCGGATCATCGGCGATTAAACTAGCTTCCCCATCAGGCTTTCCCGGGGTGGAGGGTGGTTCAGCAGGATTTATAACTTATCAAAAACTGAATGACGTATCTTTTAGTGTCAACAGTCATCTAACGCAATGAGGTATAATGTACTCGTGGCGGTATTCACCCTGGGTGGGTTTAGTCGGCTTGTTCTCTAGAAGAAATTTCATGGGACATTTTGGGCCCCCTACCGCATGTGGTGTGAAGATTTTCCCGTAGCTTACCAATTCTTATTGCGGAAGACTAATTGCCAACCATGACTATAGAACTCAAGCGGCTTTGTGGCCGTCGGGCAAATTTGAAAGAATTCGCCAAGTTTCGAAGAAATCCGTAACCACACGCCGGCGTGGTTGGACGAGCAGCAGCCGGCTTTGTGGCAATTGGGTAAACTTGAAAAGATTCGCTAAGTTTCGAAGATAGCGGTGACCGCACGCCAGTGTGATGGGTTGCAAGTCAGACGCCTAATCGTTGACCACGCACCGCCGTAATTGAACGCGCAGCAGCCGGCTCCGTGGCAATTGGGCAAACTTGAAAAATTCGCTAAGTTTCGAAGAAATCGGTGACTGAGCAGGACGTCGGGCCCTGAGGCAACCCTCATGGAGCCTGTTTCTGATTGTTTGGTCAGAAAAATTAACACCGGCTCAAATTCATTTTGTAGGGCTCTGGTAGTGTTCATCCTGTTCCTCCTTGCGCAAAGGCGCAGGTACCGATCCTACTGCGGGTTTAAGGATCTTCTACGGCCCTGTCCAGAGTAACTACCTGTCTCCTGAAATCCCCTCCATGCTGTTCAGACTGCGTTGGAAGACACAGCAAACCTTCTTGCAACGGCACGTATTGATGTGCCATCCTGGAGGAGTTGCACTACTTGTGCAACCTCTGTAGCGTCTAGGTACTGCACCATGCTATAAGCAGAGGTGTTGATTCAAGTCAAATGAAAAACTACAGCAGTAGAAAGTCAGTCAGTAAAAAATCAGTCTAAAGAGATGAGAAGGGATAAGTATCAATGGCCTCAACCATTCTTGTTTTAGGGGTGTCCCATTCTTGCTCCTCTGAAGCACCTGTTGTTGATTTCATTAACAATAAAGCAGCTGAAACTGATTAAAAAACCCCTCTGCTACTAAACTGACCAGATCAACATCCCAAAATTTTGACTGATAGGTTGCTATACTCTGATTAAAAAGTGTTCCTCCATTTTCTGCGCGATATATAATATATATATATATATATATATATATGTGTGTGTGTGTGTGTGTGTGTGTATGTCTAATTCCAAGTTTATTAAAAATTACTCATCACAGAAATAAATACAAATTATGACAAGTTGCACGAACCCACTAGCATAATCCATTTGTCAAAAGCATCTGACACTGAATATAAAAGGCTCCAAAAATACACCACAAAAATCTGACGGTGGCGTAGTTGATATGGTATTTCGTTTTGCTTATGTTAATATAAACTAGTGGTCCTCAGTTCAATCCTTGAATCTCGGAGTGGTTAACCAGCTCCTGCATGAAAGTATAATAACTTATTTCACAGGATTTTTCCATATCAGCCAACCAATGGACACCTGATGATGACCAGGGGCTACTTGGTCAAAACGTTGTATGTATTATAACATCTATATCAAGTAAGATGAAAACAATAGTTCGAAATTTATTCCAAGATTATATATTTATATATATATATATAAATAAGTAGCTAATCTATATATATATATATATATATATAGAGAGAGAGAGAGAGAGAGAGATTAGCTACACACCGCACTACGTGGGCGCACGGAAGGCCTACGCCTATGAAGAGTATATATGTGTGAGTATGAAAACGCTGAGACCTAAAAAGATAAAAAAAAGAAATCAGTAGATATGTAAACTTAAACAAAATCACAGGGTAAGTATATGTGGCAATGTACACATAGGTATATGTAGATAAAATTAGTATAAGTAAGTGGGTTGACCTGATGGGGTTAGATAGACGCCAAAATCAGGGGAATTGTTTTTTTTTAGAGGTCATGCCATCTAAGACAGTCACAATGACTTCAAACGTATACTACCCATATTTGGAACTGGACTCTTATCTCTCTTCTTTCTCTCCGCCCCCCCCCCCTTGCATTTATTGTCATTTATTTATTTGTTTGTAATATTATGCTTTTTATGATTATTTCTATTATGTTCCCTCTTCATTTTAAGAAATGTTATGCCCGATGGAGGAAATATTGTAAAAGTGTCTGATGATATGAGCTAGTTAAGCTCATTGAAATGAACTATAGTTTATAATTAATATGACGTGTTGAGTTTTCCTTTATAAACTCTTTCTCTCTCTCTCTGTATATATATATATATATATATATATATATATATATATATATATATATATATATAGGGAAGATTATTAGTGAGTAGCCTGCCCACAAATTAACTTGGGGTAGAAAATTACGAAACCCAGTGAAACAATCCTGACACGTGGTCTAATGAATATACACCAGACACACACTTTACAGTTAAATGTGCGCGATATAGTGACAAGTTTTGGTAAAAGATGCACATAGCCTTGAAGGTGAGGCTCAAGTAATCGAGTCCATTCTGATGGTCTCTGATGGAGGACTTTTCAAGTATTTAGATGTCACTCCCAAACGTCGTTGGCTGTCTCATTTCTCAAACTTGTAAATGTTACGAGTATGCATTTATATATAAAAATAATATTAATAATATCTACAAAGTTGTAGTAACGAATTATATTGAGTCCTACTTGTTATGACAAAAAAAGTTTAAATTCATGAAGTAGTAGTAAAAATAGATAAATTAGGAATAGAACGTTTTGGGAAATGCCAGAATGTTCCAGTAAAATCGAGAAAATTCTAAATGTTCTAGAAATATGCGAATTAGTTATTAGCTTCTATAAAAATAGATTTTGGTAAGTTGTTAACAGGATTTGCTGACATTATCAACTGATTCGTGGATCTGTGCATCCATCCGAAACAATCTATGAGAAAAGTTGCCGACCAACTAAAACCTGAAAGAGAAACTCATGGAAGGAAAATGGTAAATATATATCTTTGACCCTTTCATTGACCAAACTAATAATCATTCTTTATATACTCATTTGAGGATTTCCAAAAAGTATAGCGCTTAAACTTCTTTGCTATCTTAACTGGGTAAGGATATTTGACACTTTTTTCCCATTCGTGACCATTACCCGTCACGCTGCTAGTAGTAAAGTCTGTTTTCTGTTTTGAATACAAAAAAATTGTAAGTTTTGTATATATATAATTTTGCGTTTATCGTAAATTAAATATTTGTATGTGATTTTTGGTCAATCATTTTTTTGTTACACTAAACACGTAACATAAGAGTAAACAATCTTCTATGAAGATATTACTGCTTCAGCTTATAAATAGAGATTAACAGTACATCAGTTTCAAAGGGATAAGTCTAGGTAGTTGCATGCTATACTAGCAGTATAGCCTGGCGTTGCTCGGGTGTAATGAAAGCTTTAATACTAATCCATGGTCCTGGAGCTCAGACTCTTTGGACGTTGGCACGAAAGACTAAAAAGCAATAGTTGTTTCCAGTTAAAGCGAAACCGTAGACTGAAAGAAACATGAATGGATGTAAGTCAAATTTTGATTTCCTCTTATCGATATCAAATAAGTTTTTTTTTCGTCGTAAACTGAATTTTGAAAGCTAAATATGTCCTCTGAGTAAATGGTATCATGGCTGAGACTAAGAACTACAATTATACCTACTTAGAGCCAAACCCGAAGCAAAAATTAAAATAAAAGGGCTGAAAAAAAATACAGACATACAGGCAGATAAACAGACACACACACAAACATCTTGCCTTTTATATATATATATTATCGATTTTCTGCACTATTGTAAGAACTGCAACCTTGAAACTTCTGAATATCGTTTCTTATCTCTTTGTCTATGAGTGTATCAAATTTGATTAAAATCAGACCACTCCTTCTATAACCTGATTTTTTCGATTATCGATTTTCGATATTTATCGGGCGTACCTCGACACAAAACCTAGCTAAGAACACTCGCAGACGCTTATAGTACAACTGTGTAAATTTTCAAGAAAATCGGTTCAGCTGTTTTGGAGTCTATAGGTAACGGGCACACATACACACAGACACACACACACACACAGACAAAGTTCCATTTATAAATAAGTTTAGATAGATAGTGACAGGTTTTGATAAAAGAAGCACGTAGCCTTCTAGGTGGAGCTCAGCTATAAATAACTTTAGTTCTTTTTTTTTTGCTTTTCTTTACTAGCTCGTCATACATTCCTATCAACACTGTATCACCTGCATATTAATAATAAATCCTGGTATGACCTTTAGTTCTATTGGGCTTGTCTCTATGTGGCAACGAATAATGAGTCATGGTAGAAATTTTAATTCTCTTAGAATCACCACAATGTGTAGCTCCTTGTTCGATACCTCTTCTGATTTTGTGTATTTACTAAATTCATTTACTATCCGTATGCATGTTGTCTATTATTACATAGGTTCTAGATTATTCAAATATCTCTCCCGCTGCCATATCTGGTCTGGTGCCCCTGCTATCCACCTAGGGTCCTTGACAACATCCAACAGAGAATCTGTAACGTATCCGATTCCGACTTGGCAGCTCGGATACAGTCAGTTTCTCACCGGCGCAGTGTTGCTTCCCTTTATCTCTTTTACAAATACTTTCACGACTTCTGCTCCGATGAACTTAGCTCTCTGTGCCTCCCTATGTATGCATTTACTCGAGCACAAGATTAGCAAATAGGTCCTACCCTTTTACTGTGAAAGCGATTCATTCTAGAAACTTCAGCTCCAAGTATATACTATTTATGTCTACGTGAAGATATGACAATGCGAGAATTAAAGACAGACATTTGAATCGATGGGGTAAGAACGAAGCCGTCAGTATTTATCGGAACAAATAACAGAGCGGGATGCTGATGTTATCAAAATATGAAATTCATCACACCCAATGGTGCATAGGGTAGCAACATTTTTTTTTCTTGTTGCTGTAACAAACTGTTTTTTACGTGGCAGGGTTGTTAGCCCTGCACCCAACCTCCAGTATCGGTGGACCATTCTTGGTCTTTACGTTTACAGCACCTAGCATTCCCAAATGGTCACCCATGAGTTACTGACCAGGCCATGAGTTACTGACCAGGGTCAATGTTGCTTAACTTCGGTGATAGGACGGGAACCGGTGCGTTCAACACGATACAGCCGTAGACAAAATTAAATATGAAATTACATTGACATTAACTAACTTTCTAGTATTACGCTAACCACGGTGTCCATTCATCTTTTTCTAGCGTTTACTGACGTATATGCTGAAAACATTTTGAAATAGTCAGTTTAATTTATCTTATAATATAGAATCCGAATAGAAAGGACACTGTCAAATTGTATACCAAGCGAAGCGAATGAATTAAAAGTCAAGGTCTTCGTTGCTCTTGATTTTGTGAGCGTAGATGAAATGCGCTTCGGGCGATCGGACAACAAATTGCATTTCATCGAATGACAATGACAACGTGAGCGTTAGATCAGAAACTAGTGTTTGTGCTTCTCTTCTCTTTGAACTACGCGTATCGATCGCTGTCGATCGAAGCGAAGATAGGAAAACGACAGGAGCTGCTCAATGGAAGCTCCGGTGATACGCCAAAAGCATTACTTGAAATCGGAAACTTTAAAAGAAATACGCCTTCAACATGAATCAACCTTCGACATTGAGACTGAAGTTTTCATATGGGAATAGTTATGTGCCCCGTTGGATTTCATAAGGCTGAGAACAGAGGAAGCCGGCAACAGAAGGAAATGTTAAACTTAACGCGGAGACGGTGAGAAAGGGAAAGACTGGGGCGATCAGAATAGATTCCGTCCGACGAGATAGGCGTTCGGTTCTTCGGTTTACACTCAACGGGAGAGGGAAAAGAGTCGAAGAAAACGAATATCGATTCTGCAATTGTGTGCGTTGTGGTGCAGTGGATATCGGCTTGGAACGAGAAATCGCTGGGCCGAGTTCGAATTCCAGTTGAATACCCTTACATTCACTTACGCACAAATACCCTTGGGAAAGGTATTAATCCGTCTCTTCCCTCCAGTTATGGGTTAAATAACAGAACAGATTGGGTTCTATAGCCTTGGTCAGCAACCACTCTACCAAAGAAAGTAATGGCAACGTACTGCGGAATGATCTTCTGCCCAGTCAGTCATGTTTCTTTCGAGACATGATCGCCTAAGACTGTAACACGTATGGCACTTAACTGACTGAATATAATAGTTGGAGACATGATTAAGGTTTCTACTAGGCATAAAGTGGGGGATCGGTTTTCTATTGTTATGGAGTAATACTGATCCCCCACTAATTACTACATATTAATACCATTGATATAAATACATCTCTTCCCCATCTTGCTATGAGTCAAGTAATAGGACAGATTGGGTTCTATAACCTTGGCTGGCAACCAGTCTACCGCAGAAAGTAATAGCAACCTACTGCGAGATCATCTTCTGCCCAGTCAGACATGTCTCGAAAGAGACATGATCGCCCAAACGTGTAACACGTATGGCACTTAACTGAATGAATTACTAGATAGAAGGGCTTTTGATAAAAAAGAGGCTTTAATAAATATTCCTGTTCCGTATAACATTGAAATTCTTGACAACCGGCCAAAGATGTCTCTTTTCGCTTTGGTTATTTAATCTGAAAAGGACAGATTTTTTCTTTCTAGTAGAAACTTGAAAAAAAAAAATCAAATAATAGTAAGAATTGTTTTTGTTTATCTATCCCCCACTATTTTTTAGCGAATGATTAAGTGCCTATCAAAATCCAATTTTACCTGCATTTTTTGGTCAGTTGAAAATAAAACGACAGTTTTTTCTTTTCTGAACTTCATATAAATTTACTTAAGTGATTAAGTAGAAAAGATAAAAGGTCGGGTAGACGAAATCCATAGCTAATCAAACAAATTTAATTCGTCTATAATTTGACCCTCTAAAAACACAGTACAGGAAAAAAAAAAACAAAAAAAAAACAGCGAACAGTCTTTCTAACGGGATTATGTAAATAGATAGCAAAACGCGTGCAGACAGATTTTTTACGGCTTATCAACCTTTTGCAGGTTATTTAAAACTATAAATTATTTTTAAAGCGTAAGATTCTTTTTAGCAATATTAATAATTTTCTGATAGAAATCTTATTAATTAAACCATATCTGGAGGGAGAGAAGAGGGATCTCGGAATTGGAACTCGGTTCTCCGGTTTCAAATTTCGGGTTGTTAACCATTACATTACCCGCATCAAAGCTTACAGTACCTGATATTCGCAACTACTGGTTAATACCTACTTATCTAGGTATTAACCAGGCTCCACGATTCTTACCTTCAGTGACTATATGGGAACCAAATTTTAGCGTGACTTGGTCGGCAGCTGGAGGGAGTAAGGAATCCGATACAGAGGTTATTTAGAGCTATAGAATATAGAATATAGAATATAGAATATATATAGAATATAGAATATAGAATATAGACAGATGTACAGGATTATGTTCGATCACTTCCTGAAAAAAACAAAAACAAAAAACAAAAAACCGTACATAAAATGACAAATAAAATGATAAGTGATTTAGAAGTCTTGTGAATATCCTAAGAAATTATTTCCAAATATAGACGTAGCCCGGCAGCAAAAGGAATAAAAACGAAAATCAGTTCAAAACTAGAATTCTTTCCTTCATATGGCAACAGAATTCTTTGTGCTGACGAGATCCTAAAAATCATTTCGAGAATACTAGCAGCATAACCCGGCGTTGCTCGGGTGTAATGAAAGCTTTAAAACTAATCCATGGTCCTGGAGCTCAGACTCAGCCTAAAGAATATTTATGTAAAGTTTGGTGAAAATCGGATAAAAATTGTGGATTTGTATAAAGGACATACAGACAGATAAACAGACACACGCACAAATATCTTGCCTTTTATATCTATATATATATATATATATATATATATATATATTATCGATTTTCTGCACTATTGTAAGAACTGCAACCTTGAAGCTTCTGAATATTGTTTTTTATGTCTTTCTATGAGTGTATCAAATTTGATTAAAATCGGACCACTCCTTCTATAACCCGATTTTTACGATTATCGATTTTCGATATTTATCGGGGGTACCTCGACACAAAACCTAGCTAAGATCACTCGCAGACCCTTATAGTACAACTGTGTAAGTTTTCAAGAAAATCGGTTCAGCCGTTTCGGAGTCTATAGGAAACGGACACACACGCACACACAAAGACAAAGTTCCATTTATAAATAAGTTTAGATGACCATAATTTCCATCATTTTTAATGTATAACCGTATGTTATCAACTGACAAGCCAAAAACTTGGTTAAACTATTTCGGGAAGAGAGAGAGAGAGAGAGAGACAGAGAGACAGAGAGAGAGAGAGAGAGAGAGAGAAATTAATTCTTTATTTTGATTTTAAAAGTTTCTGTTAGAGAAACTGGCATTAATATTTGAAATAAAAATGTCTTCCAGGAATCGTCATTGGTTGCCTTAATCTTAACAATATAAGACAGCAGATGACAAGGTTCTGACGGAAAACACGGAAAGGAAATTCCATCACATCCTCCAGAAAGTGTCAAAGGAAGGCGAGAAGAAATGATTAAACATAAACTCCAAGAAAACTGAATGAATCCCCAGCTAAACAAGGAGCCTAACATGCCAAATAGAGGTTCAGTCAGATAGTCAGTTAAGTGCCATCCATGATACACGCATTGGGCGATCATGTCTCTTTCAAGACATGACTGACTGGGCAGAAAATTATCCTGCAGTAAGTTGCCATTGCTTTCTGTGGTAGACTGGTTAGCTGCCAAGGCTAAAGAATCCAATCTGTCCTATTATTTGACTCATAGCTAGAGGGGGAAGAGATGTATTATATATTAAGTAGTAATTAGTGGGGGATCAGTTTATTACTTCATCACAATAGAAACTTATCCCCCACTTTATGACCAGTAAAAGCCTTTAATCATGATTCCAACTATTATATTCAGTCAGTCAGTTAAGTGCCATACGTGATACACGCTTTGGGCGATCATGTCTCAAAAGAGACATGGCTGACTGGGCAGAAGATTATCCCGCAGTAAGTTGCCATTGTTTTCTGTGGTAGACCGGTTGCCAGCCAAGGCTATAGAATCCAATCTGTCTTATTATTTAACCTATAACTGGAGGGAAGAGACAGAATAATACCTTTCCCAAGGGTATTTGTGCGTAAGTGAATGCAAGGAATTCAACTGGAATTCGTACTCGGCTCCCCGATTTCTCATTCCGAGCCGATATCCACTGCACACAAGTGACTACTATCATTGTAAGGAAATAAAAATAAATAACCAATGGAATTGCTGAATTGTATAAATTTCTCTGTTATTTTTGGGACGTAACCGGTCGTCATTATTCATGTATTTTTTTATAAAAGTTTAATTTTTTCTTACCTGTAAGAATACACAGTATAGATAATTTAAAAAAATATTAGCTTTACTTATCCAGAAAATATAAAAAATTACGAAGATATCGCCGTCACTTTTTACGATACATGAAAACTAGTAATACAAGAGAAACATTCAAAAAAGCTCGTGTAATTTAATTAATCGTTCGCAAATACTGATTAACTGGTTGGACAGCTTAAATGAATTAATCGTTTCGAGGCAAAAAAAAAAAATCAAACAAAAAGTCCATTTCAGGTAATAGAATAAATACAGAAGACATCATGGCGCCCAAGTAATTTCTATTTCTGAACCATTCTATCAAAAGAAGCAAAACAAAAACCAATATGTGACGATGCAGACAAAGTGAATCTTTTTAAGAAACAAAATTTATCCCTACAGCTTTATTTGACACACTGTCAATTACACAAAAATAAATAAATGAAAAAGAAAAAATGAAGACTATCATAAGAAAATAATACAAAACATGGCGCCATATTCAAAGGATCACATCTACCTACTAAAAAACAACTTAATAAAAAAAATTCAAGAGGTTTCAACGATGACAATTTCTTATTAAGTGTCCATCAAATTTAAACTTCTGTGACAATTTTGAAGTTACAATATCTAATAAAGACTTCAAAGACATGCTTTAAAACACTCTTTCCGTAAACTTAAGGATGTGATAACACTTGAAAATTAGATGCCTTTGAGTTTGGTTCCAATCCAATCCTAATTTTACAGTGATCTCAAGATTATAGTGGCACCAATGAGGCGTTTCATCTTCATTAGAGAAAATAAAAAAAGTAAAAAGTATGGTGATAAAGTAAACGTTGAAATAAAGTTATACAAGAGTGAAAATTCTATTCTTTATCTTCAGAAAAGGGGAGAAAATTTTTGTGTTTCTTTAACAAACTTAGATGTATTTCAATCTGCCATATCTTTGCTGTGAAAGTCCATGGACTTAATAGAGATGCTCGACAACCCCGACATTTTCGGAAAAGACGTTTGGATAATCAAGAACCAATATCGGCAGCAAACCGCTTGTGTACGGTTAGGAGGTGAACTCAGCAGGTATACAAAAATGGAAAGGTGCGTAAGACAAGGATGTGTTTTCTCACCGGATCTTTTCAACCTGTACAGCGAAGCAATTATGAGAGAAACAAAAGCCATGCCAGGATTCGTCATTGGCGGCCACAATCTCAACAATATCAGATACGCGGATGACACGGTGCTGATAGCAGACACGGGAAGGAAAATGCAGGACCTTCTACAGAAGTTAGCAAAAGAAAGTGAAAAGATAGGGCTGAGAACAAATCTCAAGAAAACTGAATGTATGGTAATCAGCAAAAAGAGGAGACCAATATGCCAACTGTAAGTCGGAGAATCAAAACTTATTTATAAATGGAACTTTGTCTGTGTGTGTGTCTGTGTGTGTATCCGTTACCTATAGACTCCGAAACGGCTGAACCGATTTTCTTGAAAATTTACACACTTGTACTATAAGCGTCTGCGAGTGTTCTTAGCTATATTTTGTCTCGAAGTACCCCCGATAAATATCGAAAATCGATAATCGAACAAATAGGGTTATAGAAGGAGTGGTCCGATTTGATACACTCATAGTCAAAGACATAAGAAACGATATTCAGAAGTTTCAAGATTGCAGTTCTTACAATAGTGAAGAAAATTGATAATATATATATAAAAGGCAAGATGTTTGTTGTGTGTGTGTGTGTCTGTTTATCTGTCTGTATGTCCTTTATACAAATCCACAATTTTTATCCGATTTTCACTAGACTTCACAAATATTCTTTAGGCTGAGTCTGGATTAATTTTAAAGCTTTTATTATACCCGAGCAACGCCGGGCTATACTGCTAGTCTAAAATAAAACAAGCAAAAAATTTTAAATACATTGGAAGTGTTTGACAATATCAGATACGCGGATGACACGGTGCTGATAGCAGACACAGAAAGGAAAATGCAAAACCTTTTACAGAAGTTAACAAAAGAAAGTGAAAAGAAAGGGTTAAGCATAGACCTAAAAAAAAACTGAATGCCTGGTCATCAGCAAAAAGAGGAGACCAATATTCCAACTGCAATTTGGAGAATTTAAAATAAAACAAGTAAAAAACTTCAAATACTTGGGAAGTGTTCTGACAGACGAAGTGAGAATTAGAGATGCAGAGACGCATTGGCATGGCCAAAGACGCATTTCAAAAGCTAGCCTGAGTACTGAAAGACACGAAAATCTCATTAGAAACAAAGAAAAGTGTCTTGGATTGTTATGTGATATCGGTCCTTCTGTATAGAAGTGAATGCTGGACGATCTCATCAAAGATGAAGAGGCTTAGGCAGCAGAAATGTGGTTATACAGAAGGATGCCAAGGATGCCATGTACAGAGCACATGTGTTGGAAAGGATGCAAACGAGAAGAAAACTGATAATAAATATCAGGAAGAGACAAATGAGGTTCTTAGGACACGTAATGAGGAAAGAAGGCCTGAAGAACTTGATGCTCACAGGTCGGATAAATGGAAGAAGAGACAGGGGAAAGTAGCGCGAGTCGTACTTGTTAGAGCTGAGCAAATGGTTGACAGAGCGGGGTTTGGAAGTGGTACCAAGAGAAAAATGACTGAGAGTGGCCAGAAACAGAGTCAAGTGGATATCCATGATCGCCTACATCCTGTAGGGATACGGCACATGAAGAAGAAGATATATTTGCTGGAGGTGCACAATCGGCTTTTTTCAGTCTCGATTGGAGAAAAAACGTTCAAATGTCCTTGTTAGTCAGTTAAGTGCCATACACACTTTGGCGATCATGTCTCGAAAAAGACTGGGCAGAAGATTTTCCCACAGTAGGTTGCCATTATTTTCTACGGTAGACTAGTTGCCAACAAAGGATATAGAACCCAATCTGTTCATCTATTTAACCCACAGCTGGAGAGAGAAGAGACGGATTAATAACTTTCCTAATGGTATTTGCGCGTAAGTGAATGCAACGAATTCAACTAGAATTCGAACTCGGCTCTCCGATTTCTTGTTCCAACCCGCTACCCGCTGCACCACAATGCACATCCATATGCCCTTGTAGATTAATTATTTTCCAGTCCGCAACCTCTTTTCTGGAGTCGCATGACTATCGCTTCTTTACCGCTGTTTCCGCGGAAAGTAGTTTGACGATATACATTCGTTAGTTCCATCAGTTCATGCATTTACAGCTAAGACCCAAAATGACATGTACAAAGGAACAAACCCTCTATACTCGTTACATACTCCATTTCTAAAAAGAAAGTTCGATTGTAACAGCTTCTTTTCAAGAGTCGCTATTTTATAAACAAACCCGTGAGAGGATGCCTCCATGACTATTATAATATTAACTTTTTCTAACTACCCAGAGCATACATGCCTGGCACCTCCCAGCTAAGGACTATTATCTCTCAGTTGGGTCTCTGTCAGAGTACAGATCTGTCAGTTAAGTGCCATACGTGATATACTCTTGGAAAGGAACATGACTTACTAAGCAGCTGATTATCCCGCAGGATAATCACCTGCTTAGTTACCATTATTTTCTGCGGTAAACTGGTTGCCAGCCAAGGATATTGAACCCAATCTGCTTTGTTATTTAACCCATAACTGGAGGGAAAAGACGGATTAATACCTTTCCCAAGAGTAATTTCGCATAAGTGAATGCAAGAAATTCAACTGGAATTCGAACTTGGCTCCCCGATTTCTCGTTCCGAGCCGATATCCACTGCACACAACGCACAAATACACAGCTGATAAAAAACATTGAAGGGTTCCCAGTCGTGCGGAACAGATACCTGAGGCTGCACCACCAATTGCTCTAGAAGGGTAGATCGGTGGTTATCACCTAGGCGAGCACAACCGACAGTTGGGGGATCCTTGGCAAATTTTAGTCCCCACCATAGATTACGTCCATAGAACAACCCCATTCTCTCTGATTTAAATGACGGATCAGCCTTGTAATTGTATGACGATAGCTTAAAAGCATATTCTATAAAGCGTTTCTGATGTGTTTTCAACTCGACCAACGAGACTTTAAGAATCTCATAATTTTTGTAGGTGTTAGAGAAAGGGATTAAGTTACCACTTCCTCCAGCTATAGATTAAAAATTAGGGCAGGCTTAGTCTTGGGTGTCAGCAACTTATGGAAATGGATAAGTATGAATTAAATAACCGTTAAAGGTGCAACGGAAAACTTCACTACCTTACCTAAAATCATACCGCAATTCACAGAGATGTTCGTGGAGGGCTATGGTCGCCTACATCCTGAAAATCCATGTCATCAAAGTAGCAATATAGCACTATAATTATATAATATGATCTCGTTATATATTTAATTTAATATGACGATTATCTCATGAGAATTTTAGTGTGAATCATAATATTACATATTAATAAAATAATATACGATAATCATATCACTATATATCATAATGTAATTATATTTAGTGATATAATCTTATAGAACAATGCTTCATCATATATTAACATCATAATTTCACAATATCAATACATTGCTGTCGCCGCACAGATGAGTAAGAAGACAAGATTAAATCTCTCATACGTAAAAACCATTTGTTACTCTGACTTTCAGACGTCGGTGTGCACCTTCACGGGGAAGAGGTGTCACTTCGAACATTGATCACCATTGATCAACATTGAGGATGGGCGATTCCTTATCAGCTAGGGGGAGGATTATATAACCTCCTGTATGGAGAGCTGGTCTCTGGAAAAAGACCCTCGGGGCGGCCACAACTACGGTATCGTGACATCATAAAACGCGATATGAAGGCTGTGGGCATCAACACGGAGTAATGGGAGAGCGTAACAGTCAACTGACCCAGATGGAGAGGAACCCTGGCCCAACAGCTCAAATCAAGGGAGGAGCAACTGACACAACATGGAGAGGTGGATTCGCAAAAAGCAAAGTTACAGATCCAACAGACCAGAAACAAAATATAAATGCAGCCTCAATGTCACTACTGCATTGTCTTCGAAAGTCACAGACGCCGATTCTCCAGCCAAGCAGACAACTAGGATGCTACTCATGGTCAACCCTGACAGACGGAGGCCTGCTACTAATTTCATAATATAATTGCAATGTTGTCGCCATACAGATGAATAAGACAGGATTAAATCTCTCATACATAAAACCCATTGGTTATTCTTATAGGCGTTTGGACGTCGATGTGTGCCTTTGCGACGAAGATGTGTTACTTCGAAGAATGATCACCTTTCGTGAGGATGTGAGATGCATTGTGTATATTCACTATCAGCAGGCGGGGGGATTATATAGCCTCCTGTTATCCTGTAAGCCTTCAATATGCATCTATTTGCTATGAGGTCAACTTTCAGATCACCGCTGACATGCAGCCACTTTCCCTGATGCACTGCATTGACAGAGATGACAATACCTATTTGGTATCACTTAAGGTTAACCAAGTACATATGAGGGTCACCACAGATCAATTCTTCTTTGACAGTACATTCAATTCAGATTTGGTATTTCTGCGCGTGAATCATACCACGCAATATATTTTTATTTCTTAATGTTTGCATAAATTAATTTTAAAATGTTAATTTTTAGTTCAATTTAAATTCACCATTTTATTATATTAATACTAATGAAATTATATTTTTGTGCTGTATTTCTAAATATCCCCAGATCTGCGCTTTTTAAATAATTCCTATGTTTGTGTATGTGATTTCATCAGTCTTTATAAAAAAAATACCAAAGGTTTTAGTTTTACACTATGTAACAACGAATGTATCTATCTGCAATCCACTTCCGGCCAATTGTTTGACATTTCTATTCTTTTACGTTTCTACTGTCATCTCCCCACCACACACACACTTTCTTCCCTCCGTGCATTTTCTCACTTCTTCCTTTTTGTTAAGCCCAGACGTCGTGTGACCCTTAGGTGTATCTATCTATATTTTATCTCCTACCTAAATTTGGGTATATTTCCCTCTGAATCGTTATCATCGGCTCTTTTTTCTTAGCCCTTTCTTTCTCTCCCGTTTTCCTCTTTGCTTTTTATATCCCGAGTCCACTTTTTATTCTTTTTTCTGTGTTCCTTCTATTTTCAGTACCCCGCTCAGTATTTCCTCTCTATCTGTCATTCCTCTTTATCTCGTGCAAAAACATTTCCAAAAATAAAGGGAAGTGTGATTTTTGAGTTTTCTTTTAAAAAATGTTCATTATCATCATCATTACCTGATGAGATTGTTTTTTCGATATCGAAACAAAATGTACACTTTTGTAGTAAATTATAATTTGTACATTTTATAAGCTATAACTTTTAATATATATATAACTTTTAATATATATATATATATATATATATATATATATATATATAACTTTTAATATATATATATATATATATAACTTTTAATATATATATATATATATATATATAACTTTTATATATACATGTACATATGTACATACACATTTTATAAGCTATAACTTTTAATATTTATATCACTTTTAATATATATATATATATATATATATATATATAACTTTTAATATTTATATATATATAACTTTTAATATATATATATATATATATATATATAACTTTTATATATATATATATATATATATAACTGTTAATATATATATATATATATATATATATATAACATAGTGATGATCAACGTATACTGTCTTAATAATATGTATAGGAAAAACTACTAAAAAGTTGCAAGTTTAAAAATGTATTTTTCTGAAAGTATTTATTTATTTCTATTATTATATTTGATATTTCAGACTGTCCTCGGCCTTTCATCAGAAACAAATGATTTTGAAATTTTACATTAGAAACGTATTTCGCGCGAGCGTTCGTGGAGAGATTGTTTACATCACGTGACGCAAAAAGTGACAGATTTTTTAAAAAATAGTTCTAAACGTAAACCGATCTTTAATAATACTTATAAATTTTGACGTTTCTAATTTAAATTTTAAAATCATTTGTTTTTGATGAAAGCCCGAGGACGGTCTGAAATATCAAATATAATAATAGAAATAAATAAATACTGTCAGAAAAATAAATTTTTAAACTTGCAACTTGTTAGTAGTTTTTCCTATATATATATATACACACACACACATATATATATATGTGTGTAGGTGTGTTTATATATATATATATATATATATATATAATGTTTGTATAAATTAATTTAAAAATTTTTATTTTTAGTTAAGATGTGTCACTTCGAACATTGATCACCTTCTCATGAGGATGTGAGATGCATTGAGTATATTCACTATCAGCAGGAGGGATTATAGAGCACACACACACATACACATACACAGACACACATACACACACACACACGCATATATATATATATATATATATATATATATATATACGAATATTGTATGATATATTAATTGCATCATTTTATTATAAAGTATAATATAAAGCATAATATGGACCAAAATTTGGAGGTCACCGTTTTATTTCGAAGAATCGCCTAAACCTTATAATTGCCTGCATTTTTTTAAAGATTAATTTAAGAACTCCTTCTGGACTAGAGAGACTTTCTCTTGCCGATGTTTTTTAAATAACATATTCAATAATAATAATAATAATAATAATACACCCCCAGACAACGTGATCCCAAACGACAAAAACAGGTGCTTTCTTATTGAAATGGCAGACCCTGCAGATTGTAATACATATTTGAAGAACTTCTAAAAACTATCAGAATACAAGTATCTTGAAGTGGAAATCTAAAAAAGAAAGTAAAAACGTGGCACATGAGGACATCAGTGATTCCACTGATAGCTGAAGCACTTGGATTTGAAAAGCTTCCGACATACTAATTTAAAGAAATTCCTGATAGCCCATGCCTTAAAGAAATACAATAAAATGTACTCACAAGTGCAGCTCACACATTATAAAGAGCTTTATGTAAAATGAGGGTGATCTTAATGTGCGTTTATCATGTATATCTTTTACAAACATGATCAGTGGAAAATATCGAACTCATTGATATGTTTAGACCTGGTAGGAAATGTGTATACAATAGATATCAAAGAAATAATAATAATAATAATAATAATAATAATAATAATAATAATAATAATAAATAGAAGATGTAACCATTCTATGGGATTACACCATCTACACAGACAGAAAAATTGAAGCAAACAGGCCAGGCATTATTGTTAAAAACCCGAAAGAGAAAACTTGTCTATTAATTGATATGGCTTGTCCAGCGGATTGTAACATAGCAACCAAGGAATTTGAAAAACTGTCAAAATATAAAGACCTGGAAATTGAAATAGAAAAATGTGGAAATTGAAACCAAGAGTTGTGCTAGTGATAGTAGGTGCACTTGGAATGATAAAAAATGGAACAAAACAACACATTGAAATAAATCCCTGGAAATCCCAGCTTAAGAGATATACAAAAAATTGTATTATTAAATACAGCCCACACACTAAGGAAAACTTTATCTATGTAACGCTAGGGATGATAGGGAAGATAGAAAAAACATGAAATGGGGCCATAACAACACGCCACGACCTGCCTTAGGTCTCTCCGCAGACTTGGTTGGTAGTGAGACCAAAGCAGAAATCGAAATATGATGAAAAATGACATAATAATAATAATAAAGAAAGAAAGCTAAGATTCATCATCCAAAGACTGAAGTAGACCGCCTATACATACCCCGTAAAGAAGGTGGAAGATGTCTTATTCAGCTAGAATTTTCATACAAGACAACAACTATTGGCTTAATAACATACATAGAAACAACAAAGGAGTGGATGATACAATTAGACAAACAACATGAAAACAGAAAGAGGAAATATTCCAGAATAAAAAAAGGCAGTAAGTACAAAAATAATTTACATTTAGATCCTGTAGAAAAAGCAAAACAGAAGCCAAGAACCAACTACTGCGGCAAAAAATATGAAAATGAAAGCCACGGATAAAGCTCTTGAAAAGCTGAAACAACGCTGGCAAGACAAACCTCTGCATGGCCAATATCCAAATGAATATCTAGAACGTGCCAATAAACCCAATGTTGATAAAGTTAATACTCATCAATGGTTACGTTCATCTGGATTAAAGTCTGAGACTGAAGGCATGTTTTTCTATTCTTGCCGCGCAAGACCAAAGTCTTTTCACTAGGAACTTTCAGGCAAATATAGATAATAATGTGTATCCAAAATGCAGGTTCTCTTATAAATACCAAGAATCAATAGACCATCTAATCTCAGGATGTTCTGAACTTGTCCCAAATTAATATAAAAACCATCACGATAGAGTGAGGCAATATTTACATTGGACAATGTGCAAACACCATGGAAAATATGTCAACAAGCACTGGTATGAACATCACCCAGCAACGGTTACAGAAATAGATGAAACATCATTCTATAGGATTACATCATCTACACAGACAGAAAAATTAAAGCAAATAGGCCGGACATTATTGTTAAAAACCAGAACAAAGGAACTTGCATATTAATTGATATGGCTTGTCCGGCGGATTGTAACATACCAACCAAGGAATTCGAAAGACTGTCAAAATATAAAGACCTAGAAATTGAAATAGAAAAAATGTGGAAATTGAAAACGAGAGTCGTGCCAGTGATAGTAGGTGCACTTGGAATGGTAAAAATTGGAACAAAACAACAGACTGAAAGAATCCCTGGAAACCCCAGCTTAAGAGATATACAAAAAAATTGTCTTGTTATGTACAGCCCACATAATAAGGAAACCTTTGCCTATAGAGCACACACACACACACACACACACATATATATATATATATATATGTGTGTTTATATATATATATATATATATATATATATATATATATATATATATATACGAAGGAGGGATGTTAGGGAGATATAAAAAACATGAAACGGAGACATAACAACACAACACGACCTGCCTTAGGTGTTCCCGCAGACTTGGTAGGTAGTACGACCATAACAGAAACCGAATTATGATGAAAAATCACATAATAATAATAGTAACCTAAGATGTTATATTTTAGGTAATCTCTTCTTTAAAAGGTGGACGCCATTCATTGAGATGGTTCAATAGTTTCAGTATCTCAGCCTAGTAGAAAAGAAAGACAAAAATGTTGGCCTGCAGCATATATCTCATTTTCTTGTTTTTCACGATAAGTCGTATTTGTTTCGCAGTAGAATATAATAAGAGTCAAGCATTTTCTGTTGGGATTTTGAAGACTTTTGGCCGTGATAGGATTTTGTTCACTTTTTTGCTATAAAAAAGACGAGCAACAAAGATATACAGTACTGTGCAAAAGTTTTACGACAAGAAATATTTTATCTTTTATAAGACATATCTATCTATCTATCTATCTATCTATCTATCTATCTATCTATCTATCTGCAAAACTTACATTAATTCCTGGTAATAATTATATCCGGTTTTTCAGATCGTAACATGCTCACTGAATGACAACGTTTAAATGACAAAATTTGATAATTAACTTCCATATATATATATATATATATATATATATATACAGTACTGTGCAAAGGTGTTAGGACAAGAGCTATTTTATCATTTTTATCATTTATGAGGCATCAAAATAAAGTTTAAAATCAACCCTGTTTTAACACTTTTGCACACTACCGGTAGTGTGCAAAAGTATTAGGACACGGGTGATTTTCCTAAAAGTCTCACTGAAATTCAAATACAGGATGAAAAGCCAAGTAAAATGCTAATAAAAATTGATTATTTAAAAGTAGATGTAAAAGAAATGTATTAAAAAACCGTTATATTTAATTTTTCCGATTTTCTCTTAAACAAATTATTTTAAAACTTCTCATTATTCTATTATCCTTGGATATGACTGATTTTTTTCTTATCCCTCCCACCTCTCGAATTGATAAATTTGATGTTACTTTGCAAGACACACTTTGGGAACAAATACAAGCTGCTTGGCAGGCGATACAATTAGATACATTGAAGAAGCTTGTGATGTCAATGCCTGACAGAATGAAGGCTGTCATCAAAGCAAAAGGCTATTATACTAAATATTAAATTTATTTTGTAACAAGTATTTTTTCTTGTTAAAGCATTTGTTGAGTAAATCAAATAAAATTACTTTAATTAAATTGTTTATTTTCTGTCAATATGCCTCATAAAAGATAAAATAGTTCTTGTCTTAATACTTTTGAACAGTACTGTACATTTAAAGGTGGTTATTTCACTGGTGTTAAAAATAGCACGGAGGCTGATGGGAAAGCGAATTCCAGGCTTTGAAAGTTTACTGATGCAAAGAGAACGAACGAAAAAAGTACTATACAGAGATCAGTAAAATGATGCCATAGTTTATCAAAAAGAGAGCAGCACTTCGTCAAATTTCGATATGATACGGAACAAAAAAATGAATAATATCAGGTGACAAATTCATACTCATAGAAGTTCTTATATATTTTTTATACTCGTTTGTCATGAAATGACTTAATATTTTTCTCCTCAAACTTTAATCTAACTTGTCACTGAAAGCAGCTGAAATAACCAACCAACAAAGAGCTTTGTTCATTTCGATGCAGATCATGTTAAATCGAAATAAAATAATAGCATAAGAGATAAAAGTAATTCCGAGTATGATCCACAATAGGTAGGCATATTTTTGCTTTTTAATCATCATCACTGTCATCATATTCATCATCATCATCATCCATGAGCCGTGTTTCTTTAGGACATACCTGTCCACAACTCCCTGCACTTAGCAGAACTAAGAAAGGTCGACAAAAGATCAGAATAAACTTTTGACTTTTTGCCGACCCTTCTCGGTTTTGCTAGGCCAGCTATTCATGCACAACCTCATTCGAGAAGTTGCTGTCTGTTTCTAACCGACTCTTTTCTCTCACTAGTATTAAATTTTGTCGTCTTTTCTCATAGCCAGTCAGTTAAGTGTCATACGTGATACACGCTTTGGGCGACCATGTCTCGAAAGAAACATGACTGACTGGGCATATTATTATCCCGCAGTAGGTTGCCATTGTTTTCTGTGGTAGATTAGTTGCCAGTCAAGGCTATAGAACCCAAACTCATAAATGGAGGGAAGAAACCAATTAGTACCTTTCTAAAGGGTATTTGCGCATAAGTGAATGCAATGAATTCAACTGGAATTCGAACACGGCGCTCCGATTTCTCGTTCCGAGCCGATGTCCACTGCACCACAATGCACAATCCATTTTTCATAGTATCACTCCCAAATTTCAACTTATCTCTTTATTGAAAAGAATGCTTTTCGGGATTAATTTTTCCTTTTAATTCAATCTACATCTACAAGTGAGCGTCTTAAGTTGGATAAAGGTTAACGAGTTAGCTTTCCCATTTTCAAACCGCACTAAATGCCCAACGCTTGTAACCTTGTGCCAAACTAAGATACGTTGACAACACTACATTTCAGTAAGACTGAACCAAAATAGTGCAAGCTAGTCTAACTGACCATTGCATCAATGAGTCCGGTCCTCACTGGTTGACGCAAACTAGCTGTCAAACTAAAGGGAGTTCAGTAAATTATGAAAATTTCATGCAAACAAGAGTTAGTACCCTTTGTCAGGTGGATCTATTTTCACCATGAGTTTTCTTCACTGTTGATATTTTCCAAGAATATGTTATTAGAATAAATAAAACAATAGAAAATTGAATACTTCTTCTGTATGCCTTGTCCTTTCAGGGCTTAGGCGATCATGTCTTTCCACGTTTTCCTATACCTGGTGGCTTTTAGCACGTTTTCTCCTCTTACACCACCCAAACCCCGCTCTGCCATCTACTAGCTCAAGCCCATAAATCTAGAATATAAATGTATAGTAACTAGCATGGCCACAAAATGAGGGATCAGTTTATATATTGATTATAATATAAAAACGATCCCCCATTTTAAACCCACATTATAATTTCTTATAAGCAGTTAGTATATATATTCTTCTTCTATGTGCTCTGTCATTTCAGGACGTAGGCGATCATGGCTTTCCACGGTGGCTCTTAGTATGTTTTCTCCTGTTACACCACGCAACGCCCGTCCCGTCATCCATCTGATCAGGCCCTTCAAATATGTTATCCGCTGCCTCCCTCTGTCTCTTTTCCCTTGTATTTATCCTGTCAGTATCGGGTTCTCCAAGCCCTCCTTCCTCATTGCATGTCCCAGGAACTTCAGTTGTCTCTTCCTGATGCTCACTATGAATTTTCTTTTCGTTGCCAATCTTTCCGAAACCTCATCATTGCTCACATGCTCGGTCCATGATATCCGCAGCATCCTTCTGTAGGACCACGTTTCCGCTGCTCCAGGTTTTTTCCTAATTTTCGATGATATTGTCCAGCATTCACTGTCGTATTGAAGAAATGGCATTACATAGCAATTTAGTACTCTCTTCTTTGTTTCTAGTGAAATTTTCCTTTGTCTTAGTACTTTACTCAGGTTCTGGAAAGCGTCCTTCGCCATGCAAACTCGCCTTCGGATCTCTGTGTCGTACTTTTCATCTTCAATTAGAACACTTTCTAGATATTTAAATTTTTGTATTTGCTTGTTTCTAGTATCCTCGACCTGTATTTGGCATTTTGGGTTGCTCTTTTTGCTGATGACCATGCATTCAGTTTTCTTGTAGTTTATATGTCGTCCTTTATTTCCGCTTTCTTTAACTCCTTCCTGTAGGTCTTGTAGTTTCCTTTCCTTGTTTTCTTTGATTTCAGTATTCCCGGCCTGTATTTGGCATTTTGGGTTGCTCTTTTTGCTGATGACCATGCATTCAGTTTTCTTGTAGTTTATTTGTAGTTCTTTTCGTCAGTCCCTTAACTACCTTCTATAGGAGGTCTTGTAGTTTTCTTTCTGTGTTTGCAATCAACACTCTATCATCTGCATACCCCATGTTGTTCAAATTGTGGCCTCCGATACCAAATCCTGGCGTAGCATCTAGGGTCCTCAAAATATTCTCGCTGTACAAGTTGAACAGATCCGGTGAAAAGATACATCCTTGTCTTACGCCTCTTTCTATCTTTGTAAATCTGCTGAAATCGTTACCTGTCCGTATGCAGGCAGTTTGGTGCCACTTGAGATTCTTGATTACTCTGATGTCTTTCCCCAAAATGTCGAGGCTGCTGAGCATCTCCATCAATTTATTGTGGCATATTTTGTCGTATACCTTCGCACACTCAATAAAACATAGGTACAAGTCCTTCTTCATTTGTATTGCCCTTTTGGAGATCATCCTAATAATAAATATAGTGTTCCTTGTTCCAGTGTGTTTGACGAACCCGTACTGTTCCTGTCCTATCTCTGGCCTGATTCTGCTTCTCGCTCTATTCATCAGGATTCTGACTATCAGTTTTTTAATGTGACTCATTAAGCTGATATTTCGGTGTAATTCGCACTAAATCTGCAAAATGACATAACCGCGAATGCAGTGGGGGGGACTTTCTTAATGGATATAAGAGGTGATTATGAGTCTGTAGTGGTCGTAAGCTTATAAACAAAAACCTAGATCATATAATCTGGATCAGTTGAATGAAGAACGAGTAGTTAGTATCCTCTATCATATGCAGAATCATAGCTTTTTTCAGAACTTTGGCGATCGTGGCTTTTCACTACATCCTATACTTTGTAGCTTCTAGTAACATGAGTAATTTTCTTAAATAAACTTGACAGATAAGGATGTCTATGATAGCGCCAAACTTCTTCAAAATCTTTCTTTATTTAATGACATTCAACAGCTGCAACCACTAAAATGAATAACATGTGAAAATAGAATAATGTCATAATCAAGATACTGACGTTCAACACTATTCCAGACAAAATGGTAAGGATGGAAGCCCCAATCAGTACTGGAAAGTGCGATAACAGCTACTGGACTTGATAAAGCAATTTTCCTGAAAAATTAGTTGAAAAGAAAGATTTCCTTAACTTCAACCAGTCGATAATTGTTGAATGTTTCCTTATAAGGAAATGGCTAATATTACTAGTTTTTAAAATCATTTCACTCAAGCAAGGCAATAATATCTAAACTGTCAGCTGTTGGTGACATTATTCTCAGATGAATGGTTTAAAAATGGCTTTGAGCAGATGAAGACTGTGTGTCTCGCAGAAGACTATTATTCTTTGAATGTGGTGAACTTCAACCACAGCAACAACGAAAATAAATACCATAATTAAGATGTTAACATTTTCTACGACTTAAAAAATTGTAAGGATGAAAGCCCTCCACTATTACTAGTAAGAGCTATAACAGCTACTGAACTTGATAAACCTATTTTCATAAAAAGATTAAGAAGATAGCCTCTATCTATAGTGGAAATATTGATAACAAATACTGAAATTGAGAAACCTTTTTTCCTAAAAATTTTAAGGTAGCCTCTATCTATAGTGGAAGGAGTGATTACAGCTACTGAACTTGAGAAACCTATTTTCCTAAAAGGTTAAGAAGATAGCCTCTATCTATAGTGGGAAGAGTGATACCAGTTATTGGACTTGAGAAACCTATTTTTCTAAGAAAGTTAAGAAAGTAGCCTATACCTATAGTAGAAATTGGGATAAAAGCTACTGGACATGAGTAACCTATTTTCTTAAAAAGGTTAAGAAGATAGCCTCTATCTGTAGTGGAAAGAGTGATATCAGTTATTGGACTTATTTTCGTAAAATGGATAAGAAGGTAGCTTCTATTTATAGTAGAAAGAGTGATAACAGCTACTAGACTTGTGAATCCTATTTTCCTAAAAATTTTAAGAAGAATACCGCTATCTATAGTAGAAAGAGTGATAACAGCTACTAGACTTGAGAAACCTATTTTCCTAAAAATGTTAAGAAGATAGCCTCTATCTGTAGTGGAAAGAGTGATATCAGTTATTGGACTTGAGAAACTTATTTTCGTAAAATGGATAAGAAGGTAGCTTCTATTTATAGTAGAAAGAGTGATAACAGCTACTAGACTTGAGAAACCTATTTTCCTAAAAATGTTAAGAAGATAGCCTTTATCTATAGTGGAAAGAAAGATAACAGCTACTGAACCTGAAAAACATATTTTCTGGAACAATTATTTTAACAGAAAGATTTTAAAAATTTTCCAATGATAGCAACTGTAAATACTTTCTCAATACACCTTTCCTTATACAGAAACAACTAATATCAACATTATTGTCAATAGATAGGGTGGTGCCTACCCGGTTATTTTCACATATCATGTGCGTATCACATTCTCCAAGTCCTGCTTTCTCATTATATGTCTATTTAGCTTCAGCTGTCTCATTCTGGTTCTGAGTACGCACCTGTCTAAGATATTTTCTAGCATTTCTAGATCTGTTCTAATTTCTGTTCTGAAAATTCTTATATTGAGTTTTATTTCTGAACACGCTTAGCATGTGGTGGATAGGAAATTAAGAATTAAAATCAACTTTCTTCTTCACTTTTACAAAAATTCAAAACGACGTGTGAAATCCTGGTTTTCCTCTAACAGAAAAAGGATTGACCTCGTGCTTACAGAAAAAGTCGAAACTAGATTTTACAAGTAGATTTTAAATTCATTTTTTGACCAATGAAAACAAATTTTAGGACTAAAAACAACTAAGCCGTCCAGTGCGAAAAATCTAAATACTATAAAAGGCTCCGGTCAGCGTCAGTCAGACCGTCAGATGTGAGCAGCGAGACGAAAGAATTAAAATGTAACGGGAGAAACTTCAACCAGGACCCGAACATAGGTTGCGTCGCACATTGTCCCCGTTCTCCTTCTTTCTCATTTGCTGATTCCTTTGACTTCTTCTTCTCCATTTAAAGACATTCCTGCCAAACAAACGCTCATACATACATACGTACGTACGCATTACCTCTTTCCAACAAATTACTACTACGAACATTTCTTGATACCCTAAACTGATTACTTGTTGCTCATTGAACTTTAACTACTACATATTCTTGTTATTCCTTTCCTTTAATAAATTTCCATTTTAACATGAAAAAATATATTTTTATTCTTACACTATTCCACAACCAACCTTCTGATATTAACTCTGAATAAAATCTGTATGGTGTAGGGAGTTCGGTTATGTATGACACAAGGCCGAAACAAGTAAACATTAATTATCTCGCTATAGCTTCAAGCAAAGGATGGTATTTTATTTTCTTAAATGGTGACATTTCACTCTACAATATGTAAACTTATTTATAAATGGAACTTTGTCTGTGTGTGTGTATCCGTGTGTATGTGTGTGTGTCCGTTACCTATAGACTCCGAAACGGCTGAACCGATTTTCTTGAAAATTTACACAGTTGTACTATAAGCGTCTGCGAGTGATCTTAGCTAGGTTTTGTGTCAAGGTACCTCCGATAAATATCGAAAATCGATAATCGAAAAAATCGGGTTATAGAAGAAGTGGTCCGATTTTAATCAAATTTGATACACTCATAGATAAAGACATCAGAAACGATATTCAGAAGTTTCAAGGTTGCAGGTCTTAAAAAAGTGCAAAAATCGAGAATATATATATATATATATATATATATATATATATATATATATATATATAAGGCAAGATGTTTGTGTGTGTGCCTGTTTATCTGTTTGTATGTCTGTATGTTTTTCAGCCCTTTTTTCCAGTTTTTGCTTCGGGTTTGGCTCTAAGTAGGTATAATTGTAGTTCTTAGTCTCAGCCATGATACCATTTACTCAGAGGACTTATTTAGCTTTCAAAATTCAGGTTACAACGATAAAAACGTATTTAATATCGTTACCAGAAAATCAAAATTTGACTTACATCCATTCATTTTTCTTTCACTCTACGGTTTTGCTTTAACGGAAACAACTATTGCTTTTTAGTCTTTCGTGCCAACGTCCAAAGATTCTGAGCTCCAGGATCATGGATTAGTTTTAAAACTTTCATTACACCCGAGCAACGCGGAGCTATACTGCTAGTTAGAAATATTGAAATGTATTCATGTAGATATGTCTTAAAAGCAGTATTTCAACGGAAGTCATGAAAATGTAATAGCATCAACTTGCTTAATGTTTGAGATAATTGTTCTTATTTTAAGAGCACCGGGATTAATATTTTGTTTTACTGGAACTATACGATATTTAAGTCGAGTTAATATCTACAATTTTAATATTGTATATTTTATAAAATCCGCGGAGTTTACATGTAATCAACTAGTTCACCTCTTGAGGTAACTGTTAATGGATTTGAATTCAGTTAAAGCCTCTTGTATTTCCTTGAACTGTTTCCAGAATAATAATAAGAGGAATTAAATTGTTCACTATTCCATCTCGTTTCTATGTTTATCTAACGAGTGGATCGAAGTCTATGTAGTAATGCGGGATAATGCATTTAAAAGCATTTGGGGGATTGCATAAATCTTTTTCTTGTTAGGCAGAGATAAGAAAACATGTCTGGTATTAATGTCTAGCTTTTGGGTCTGGACTTAACTGAACATTGCCAGCGTCAGAGCTCAATGTTCTTGAAAGGGTTCAAAGGAGAATCAGTAATGTGATAAGTACCGACTTGGCGGCTCGACTCCATCCACATTCTCACCGACAGGATGTGGCATTCCCTTTGTCTGTTCTATCAATATTTTCATGGCTTCTGCTCCGACGAACTTAAATCACTGGTGACCCTGCCACAGGTGTTTACTCGTGCAAACAGGATGGCAACTGGTTCCCACCCATTCACAGTTAGATCAACCAAATTCAACCGACTATTCTACTCTAATAGCTTCTTTTCTCGCACTTCGCGCCTGTGGAACTCTCTTCCATATTCTTGCTTTCCTGACTGTTACAACCTTCATGTTGGAAAGATTCATTAGTATCATGAATTTAGAAGACGCTCATAAATATTTATACGGTCAATAGAAAAGACTCGCTAAATTATGGAGGATGCTAAGTGACTAAATGTAATGTCTAGGAAACGAAAACGAGTAAATCCAGTTGTTGTTGATTACAGTAACTATATTAAACATAGATTTATTCAATAATAAAATATTTTAAATACTAATTCCATAAAAATATTAAGAACAACATCATCGTTTTTTACAAGACAAGAGTGCTTGGTTTATCAAACTATTTAGCTAGTTTGTAGTAATAGTCAATGGGATTAGATAAAATCAAACTGGCTCTTCTCCTAGACTGGTTGCCGTCCAACGCTAAGGAGCTCTTTACACGAAGCGATGAGTAGATTGTCACAAGTATATATTTTTTATGTCACGCATTCGCGTTGTTTGTTTTTTGATTTTGTTGACTTGCACAGTATAGTAGGGTCAGGTGGGAAAAAGAGCACCCTGAAGCAATTCACTTTGCCAGAAATTTTGAAACGGCGTCTTGTACTGATTGAAATTCACTAAGGAAAAGAGTTGGATGAGTTTAATGGTGATTACGATTAATTGGAGTGATCACTAATGATCACTATGTTATGCTTCCATTCGACCTCCCACAAGGACAGCACTATTTCCTCAAATCACTCACAACATGAGTTGTCCTTGATCAAGAGGGTGGACGTAGGAAAAACCTATGCTTCGCAACTGGACTCTGCACCATGTTACACAACAGAAGAACCTATTCATGGCTATCAGACAATTTATGCAACCACATCACTCTTTAGATTTGTCTACCTAAGTCCCCAGACTGCAACCACCTCGATTATTATGTATGGGTCGCAGTTGAGCGAAAGACCAACAAAACTTGTAACACCAATGATGACCTGGAGGCAGGGATTAAGGCAGCACCATCCAGAAGGGTTGTAGGAGATTCCAAAGTCGTCTGTAGGTCGAAATTGAAGTCAATGACGACTTTATTGAATAAAGTTACTTTTTAGTATTTCAAGATATTTTTGCTGTAATTTTGGTAAATATATCTTTTAAAATATAATTTTCAGTGTCATTTTCTATTTTTTGCGCCATTATGACGATAATTTATAATGCGAGTCAATATTTTGATTTTACATAACTATTAAAACTATACCTCGTGAGAATCAGTTTAGAGAAATAAAACGAGGAAATCATTGCAAATTATTTGTGAAATATCAGTTTATTATAGAACTTGCAATATAAATGTTTTTATCCCCTCTATGACTACAAAGACTGTTGTGTAGTTATTTGTATAAGTTTTGTATAAGCCGGCTCAATTCATTAGAGAAACAATAGCGAGGCAGTGTCAGCTCAGTTTATTCTCTTTACTACCAGGTATTAAACTTTACTACCAGTTATGAAAGCTCTTGCGGCCTGTTTGCTCTTGAACAAGGACTTATATCTTCTTGTGATAATTGTCATCGAGTAGTGAAGAATATATATATATATATATATATATATATATATATATATATATATATTCATCGAGTAGTGAAGAATATACGAGTTCAACAACTTAGTTACAATATATATATATATATATATATCGCTCATTCATTAAAAATGAATTGGAGCACTCTAGCTATTGGGCGCGTAATATGATATGCGCTTAAAAGACTGCCTTCTTCCACCGAACGCCCCGTGGCCCAGGAGTAGAGTCGCCGACTGACGCCAATGCGGTCGGGTTTCGAGCCTGGGTTAGGGAGTAATCGGTGTCTAACCGTAATGATGAGCTGTGGTGCAGCGAAACAGATCTGTCTGCGGATATATATATATATATATATATATATATATATACATTTATATCTTGTCACACTCTGGGGTTTGATTTTTTTTTCTCATGTCTTAATGTAAGATACTTAATGACAACTGGATCCATACATATGTTGCCGTCATATTTGACGGCACGGACCCACTCGTATATAATAAATAAACGCTAAATGGTCAAAGAGACATGTATTTAATGAAAATATTAATCTGCATCGCATTTTTACAGATATAGTGCTCTACAATATGAAAATTAATGTTCGCGTAGAATCATAAAATCTCCCAACATTAAATAATACTTACAATGAAATCAATTATTTTAACATTACATCTACTTAATACGGATGTGTGTTGTGGTGCAGTGGATATCGACTCGGAACGACAAATCGGAGTACTGAGTTCAAATTCCAGTTGAATTCCTTGCATTCACTTACACACAAATATCTTCAGGAAAGGTATTAATCCGTCTCTTCCCTCCAGTTATGGATTAAATAATAGGACAGATTGGGTTCTGTAGCCTTGGTTGGCAACCAGTCTACCACAGAAAGTAATGGTAACCTATTGGAGGATAATCATCTGCCCAGTCAGTCATGTCTCTTTCGAGACATGATCGCCCAAGCGTGTATCACGTATGGCCCTTAACTGACTGACTACTTAATACATTTGTTACATAAACATACGTATATCTTGAAAATGTAACCAACATCGGTTGTTTAACTGCAATGTTAATGAGAAAAAATTGTCTTAAAAAAATTGGACAAAGTTTATATTAAATAAAATCGTAGTTAAGTTTATATTTTATATAAAAACAACAACAAATTATCGGTAACCGTAAACATTTCATGGTTTTCCTGTTTTAATCATCTCTGGAATGTTAATTCTTAATTTTTTGATTGAAAAAGCTACTTCCAAATTTCACAAAAATAAAATACACTTGAAGATTCCACTATTGTATTGTTAAATAATTGATCTTAAAAACTCTAACAAAAATATTGTAATAGTATTCATTCTAATCGCACGTCTTTATCTAAACATGTAAGAGGGTACAAATAAAAAAGGACTGAAATCGAAAAGTTTTTTTTTTCCATTTCATGAACACATGGGAACGCACAGGAACGTTATCGACCCTATCTTATTCCTTCCGTCCTTCCTTCCTTCCTTCCTTTTTTACCTTCCTTCCTTTCTTCCTTTCTTCTTTTAGTTTTTTCTTTCTTTCTTTTTTCTTTCATTGTTTCTTAACTTCTTCCTTCCTTCCTTCCTTCCTTCCTCCCTTTTATCCTTTTTTCACCTTCCTTCCTTTCTTCTTTTCTTTTTTCTGTCTTTCTTTTTTCTTTCATTGTTTCTTTACTTCTTCCTTCCTTCCTTCCTTCCTTCCTTCCTTCCTTTCTTCCTTTTATCATTTTTTACCTTCCTTCCTTTCTTCTTTCCTTTTTTCTTTCAATCTTTTTTCTTTCTTTCTTTCTTTACTTCGTAACTTCTTCCTTCCTTCCTTCCTTTTATCCTTTTTTACCTTCCTTCCTTTCTTCTTTTCTTTTTTTCTTTCTTTCTTTCTTTCTTTCTTTCTTTCATTCTTTCATTTTTGTTTCTTGTTATTATGTTTGCTTTCATTAAAACTAAAGAGCGTCTCTGATGCACCTTGTTATTCCGTCTTTCCTCGTAATCAAAGCGGAGTTTTCCTTTTCTTGGATAGGTTGCCCTACGAAATATGGGCGCCTAGTCTACTCTCCTATCTAACCCATATCTGTTGGAAGATAGATGCGTGCATTTTTGAAAACACATCAGAAATGGTCCTAAGCAATCGTAACATGTTAGATTAGAATTTGAACTTAGTACGCGGGTTTCATTTTCCACATCGATAAGCGTTACACAATCCAAAAGTTATTTATACAAGTTTGGAAGAAAAAAAGATTCCCCGAGCAGTTAATAATGAGTGATCTTTTAGTGTAAACACTTTGCAACCTGAGTTATTAAGCATTGTTCCCTGGCAGGTATCCAACTCCTCTGAACTTACATCATATTTCAGAAATACAAAAGATTTATCTTACTGATTGTATTGTAGTAAAACGCGTGCCAAAACTGAAATATTTTATGAGTATTCAACGGTATTTTGATTTTGTTTAAGTTACAGATGGAAGCGTTTTCTTATCGCATTGGAATGAGAGGGAAAGAAACGAAAATGAATTTACGGACATGGAATAAAGTTAATTAAAATTGAAATTGAAATTTGTTAAAGATAAAACATGGGTACTAATAATGATAACACTAGTGCAGAAGCTGAATAGGGTTGACATTTCCAAAACACTTTTGACTCATTTCCAGGCATACCTTGAAAATTTCTACCTCTGATTACTAACAACATGAAACCTAGGTTCACCACTTCGAAGCTGAATCAAAGATTCAATGCAAATACAAAGGTGTTCTAATGAAGTAAAAAAAAGAAATCTCTTTCTTCAAATATTGCAGCTAAAAAGTAAACTTTGAATGCAATATTTTGAGTAAAAAGTTCGTATCTTTTACTTTTCTAGAATATCTTGTCCTTTACTTGTCCTGTTCTTTTCCAGGTTTCATAACTTGTCCTGTTATTTTCCAGGTTTAATACCTTTTCCTTTACTTTTCCAGGTTTATTAACTTGTCCTTTACTTTTCCAGGTTTCATAACTTGTCCTTTACTTTTCCAGGTTTCATAACTTGTCCTGCTCTTTTCCAGGTTGCATAACTTGTCCTGCTCTTTTCCAGGTTTCATAACTTGTCCTGTTCTTTTCCAGGTTTAATAACTTGTCCTGTTCTTTTCCAGGTTTAATAACTTGTCCTGTTCTTTTCCAGGTTTAATAACTTGTCCTGTTCTTTTCCAGGGTTAATAACTTGTCCTGTTCTTTTCCAGGTTTAATTACCTGTCCTGTTCTTTTCCAGATTTAATAACTTGTCCTGCTATTTTCCAGGTTTAATAACTTGTCCTGTTCTTTTCCAGGTTTAATAAATTGTCCTGTTCTTTTCCAGGTTTAATAACTTGTCCTGTTCTTATCATTTTTCCATGTAATATATGATATGATAAGCGAAAAATAGGAACCGTTTCAAAATGTAATATATTTCACTTTTATGTAAGCTTGATCAGAAAATGAGATATGGGGAAATAAATTTATATTTTTGTGTTGTTTGCTGTTCAGAGGTGCAGCTAACCTCACGTGTATCTGTCCTGTCAAGCAGTGTTCGTGTATACAATAGGTAAACATTTTTTAGATACACTTAAAAAAATTTCTTTAAAACAACATTTATAAGTATTATTAAAGATAGGTTTACGTTTACAAATATTAAAAAAAATCAGTCGCTTTCTGCGTCACGTGATGTAAACAATCTCTCGACGAACGCTAATCACGAAAACGTTTCTAATTTAAATTTTAAAATCATTTGTTTCTGATGAAAGCCCGAGGACGGTCTGAAATATCAAATATAATAATAGAAACAAATAAATACTGTCAGAAAAATATATTTTTAAACTTACAACTTTTTAGTAGTTTTTGCTATATATATATATATATATATATATATATATATATATACATTAGGCTAATGAAAGAATATCGAGAGAGCGAAAAAGTATAATGTTGCTAATGAAAAGAATAATATTCATTGTCTATAATTCAGCCTTTACACCAAGTAGACGTATGATGGCAAAACATGTTAAAGTTGGAATAATTTAAGTTACACTGATTGCGGTTGTAGGTAGACTTATATTAGAGTCTTTAAGCCCATATTTTCTAAGATTTAGTGGTATAGTAAAATGTGTGGCAAAACGAAATATATATATTTATATATAAAATTCTTTTTAAAAACTGTTTTAATATATATATATACACGAGAAATCTAAATTGAGCCAAAACCTACCGCGGTTTTGACTCACTTTAGATTTCTCGTGTGTTTTTGCTTTACTATTGTATTTTAGTACTTTCGTATCGAGCACTTTTTCTTGTGTTTGGTTCCGTTTGGGGTTTTTTTCTTTACTGCGGAATATTGAATTATTGAATGTTTGTTCTTGTTCCGCTGGTTTCTTTTTTTTCTCCCCATTTATCCGACGACTTAGTACGCCGGATTGTAACGGATTTAGGTTCTGTTTCTTAATGTTTTTTTCGAAAGTTTATATTGGCATAATTTACGGAGTGCATTCGTACAGAGTCTAAGTAGTTATTATCACTATATATATATAATGAAAATAAGTTGAATGTTTTTCTAAACCCATTGGCAGTATTTTATTTGGCAGCTCTCTTGTAATTGGTCTGAAGAGCCGTCTATAAGAGAGCCGCGAAATAAAATATTACCGATGGGTTTAGAAAAACATCCAATTTTTTTACATTATTATAATAATCTGTAAAATCTTAGCATTTAGTCCTCATTAGATTTAATCTCCCGTGGAATTTACCTTACCAAGTACCAAGGATTCTACTTTATATATATATATATATATATATATATATATATATATATATATATATATAAACAGATTTAGGAAAATCTATTTCACAAAGTGTTAAAGGAATTTCTATTGTCAAAATATAGTATATTTAATAATAATATCGAAAGAAAAAACAAATAAAAAGAGATTAAATGAAATATATATATGAAATGATTTGTTTGAACATTAGTTTTGATCGATACTCGTATTTAATTAGATATTCTGTTTATAATCAAACAGTGTTATATATTTATTTCTACTGGGCTGATTATTTACGATAATCATCATGTTACGGAAATTAACGAAGATTAACGAAACTTGGTTATAAACAAGCGACAATTTGAAATGATTTGCTTGAACATTAATTTTGATCTATACTCATATTTAAGTAGATATTCTGACAAGATTATATATTTATATCTACTGGCTTGATTATTTACGATAAATGTTTATTACGAAAATGCGTGTCATTCAGCAGGATTCGAACCTGCGACCCCTATCCACATAGGGAAAGCTACCATTTGATCTGGCAACGTCTTAGACCGCTCCACCATGAATGACCTCGAGCATATAATTCAGTCTTTACACCAAATAGAATCAATGTGAGAAAAAATATTAAAATTG
>JBBBDQ010001010.1:1887500-1940000 GCA_037127315.1 Ascarosepion bandense
TGGGCATCATGTTGAACAATAAAATATTTCAGTATCAAAATTGGACAAGATATTCAAAGGAATGTAGATTTTATAACCGATTTCAGAAAGCTTCACAAATCTTCAATATGCTCACCGCCTGTGACACAGCACACATTCAGTCGTAAGTCCAGCTCTTACAAAAAACGTGGTAGCATGTCTTTCGTAACATTCTCCAGTGTCTCATAGATTGTTTGCTTAAATTCTTCTAACCTTGTAAGAAGAGGAGGATATAGATCTGTCATTTTACATCAACTCATAGAAAAGATCACAAAACGTGAAATCAGGCTAACATTGTGGCTAATTCAACGGCACATCTTCGTTGGCTCGGCCGATCCATATTCCTGGAAGATTCTCATTTAAGTAAGTATGCATCGTCAACGTAGCTAGTTTTTAAAATTTCTGTTAAAATTCGAGATCTTTTAACTGAAAATTGGCTGCTATTAGATTTCAAAATGATCTAAATTTTGTGGGACACCTTATATATATATATATATATATATATATATATATATATATATATTATGTAATGAATATGCATACACCTTGGTTCCCCCTCACAGTGATACGATTGGCTAATGTCAGCCATAAATACAGACTAAGGCAGGGACGGCTATAACTACGCTGATTCGAACGACCATTGCATAAGCCTATGCCTAAGCATATGACTACGATGAGTACCAGTCCATTACGGCTACTTGCTAAATTGCCCTAACCCGTGACATTAGCCAAAACCACTTAGCTACTTCGAATAATATATATATATCACTTTACGGGACATACCAATATATATATGGGAATGGGTAAGGCCCGGGTCATAAAAGATCTAGACGAGAACGAACTACAGTGAGATAGCGCTCGAGAGAGATCGAGTGTGTTCGTGACTATACTAGAGGCTTCGTCATTACACGAGAGTGATCAAGACTATTCGTCATTATACGAGAGTCGACAGCCATCGGCCTTAGACGAGAGTTAGACGTCACTAGACGGAGGTCTTCTTCTCAAGACGGAAGCATACGTCCTATACAGAGACTTTGCCTTCTTAATTGTTATTCGTGTTAACTGTTCGTTGGTGTACTTGTATTTGGTTTTTAGTACTGAGGTATAATAAATCTCTATTTATATATTCTCAGTGTTAAGTGTTATTTCTTGCACTATTCTTTCACTGTTTAACTCAGTACAACAGATTTCTAACCCTTCAAACAACACATGGACACTTAAACTATCATAGCAGGTATAATAACAACAACAATAAATATGCATATTAAGCAAAACGTCTACGGCCTCTCACACTTTATATATATATATATATACATATATATATATATATAGTTAAAGATAAATGAAAAGGGACCGAGCAAAAGTTTTTAGTGGGATTTTCTTCGGTTTTTATAATTATTTTGCCATAAGAACCCAGGAAAACCGAATTAAAATTCTTAACTCCGGCTACAAGTAAAGATACAATCATTTTTTATAATGCCTAAAAGAATAACTAAACCCTTTAAATAATTTATGTCCACAAAAGAAGGAAAAAATACGAGAACACAAACTAAATGAAAAATCTAACCGCAGTACTTTGTCAATCGTAGTTAACAAAACATGTATAAAAGAGGGCCCAAACATAGAATATATATATATATCCAAAATTAAAAAAATTCTGGTAGTGGTTGGCCAATCGAGAGGTAAATTTAACCAGCCATCTCGTCAGCAAGACCAAAATATGAAACAAGATAATGATTTAATCGCGCTCACGAAATGGGTGGTTAAATTTACATGTCGAAATGGCCATCCGATATATGAAAATTTGAATTTGTATATGTATTAAATCTTGGCTCTGTAAACAAACAAATTTAATTACATTGAGTCCTCTTGCTGGATAAGTGTTAATATCTGATACTAACAGGATAATCTAATATTAATAGGATCCTTTTTGGAATTATAACTAAGTTTTTTTTTAGATTTATAACCAATATATAATATATGTGTGTGTGTGTGTGTATGTATGTGTATGGATATTCACAAACAATATATTTATATGCATATATATATATATAGATGTATGTCCTTACGTCTGTATATTTCTGAATATTTATGTAAATGGGTTCAAATCAATATTAAAACTACAATTTTTGGGAAGAATTTATACCCCATTTCCCTCTTTCTTTTCTCACAGAAAGACAACATTACAAGCATTTTGATATGTAAAATACATTTAGCAGATCTTACAAAAAAATAACAACAACAATAAAACTCGAGAAAATGACAAAACATACCTGTTGACATTCCAAACATTCATCGAAACGTAAAGTCACATCAATAAAGCAAAAAATAAAAAAAAATAAAAATAATAATAACAAACACAAAACAATACATTAATCAGTTGTGGGCTCTCCTCTGATGTACATGAATCAAAAAAATATATATTGTCATGATCACAATTTAAAAAAAAAATAAAATAAAATCTATGGAGTGGCTTTTAACATTCAATCTCTTTGTTCGCTTACCGTCTTGACTGATTCTTTTTTTAAGCATGCCGACAATCACATCTAACCAACGGCACACTAACAGCTGCATGTTGAAAATGTATATACATTTATTCATAAAAAAGTATTATTTCTAATAGTATCAGAAGGTTAAACAATCTTGCATATGTTTACACATATCAACACACCTGTTGTCTTTTCCTCCTTGTTCACAATTACTTTAGGAATAGTGACTTGATAAAAGCATAATATTCGACCTTTTCTTTTCAACTTGCCCGTCACTGGAGATAATATTGGCTAAAAAATAAAACCGTGAATGTCTCCCTTTTGTGCAGCAAAACAGAAGACATATGCACATAATGCAGTATAGGTCAGAACATACGTGCATTACAAATGTGTGCATATACCACTTACACACATCCCCACATATATACATGAAGATACATATGTACAGTTATTTATTAAATGAATTATTGTTATTATTTCTAATGACTGCAAAAGTTATACTTCGTGGGTACACGAATTAAAATCGACTTGCCTGTTTCATCTGACACAGTGAAATAAAGGTCTACCGGATTAGAGACCGAAAGTCTTACTATAAAAAATGTGCCGCCAAACGGAAATGGATGTTGTATTATTCGAATATGCGTTATGGTACAGTGGATATCGACTAGGAACGACAAAACGGGGAGCCGAGTTCAAATTCCAGTTGAATTCCTCGTATTCACTTACGCTCAAATACCATTGGGAAAGGTATTAATCCGTCTCTTCCCTCCAGTTTTATATATAGATAATTTTCTTCGTTCCTTATTCATATATATATATATATATATGTGAATAAGAAACGAAGAAAATTATTGCAACGTTCAAAATATTGCTCAATATTAATTTAAAACAGTGTTCAATATAAAAATAGAACAATGAATATTTGTTATAAATTATACTTTAGAACATGTACAAACTACAAGCTACTACAACATTGTACATTTTGCTTCGACATTGGAAGAACAATGTCTCATCAGGTAATTAATAATGATGGCTCTATCGCATGAAATATTGTTCTTTCAATGTAGAAGCAAATGTACAAATTTGTAGTAGCTTGTAATTTGTACACGTTCTAAAGTATAGTTTATAATATATATATATATATATATATATATATATATATTATAGTTTACAATATATATAAATATATATATATATATATTATAAACTATACTTTAGAACGTGTACCGCTAGTATATATATATATATATATATGCTACCGGCCATAATAATTAGGCCAACCCATTTTTTAAAAAGAAATTTCGTTCTATATTTAAGTGTGTAATTCTAAATGAAAATTGAATGGTTCATTTGTTATTATTACTTTGTAAAACTTTACAAGGCAAGAAAGCAAAGATGAACTTGTCAGAATCACCCGAAATATTATTGTGCAGCATTAACAAAAGGACCATTCTGTTTTCATTTACAATTATTCACTTGGCAATAAATACTAAATAATAGTATGAAATATATAATTTTTTAAAACACTGTGGTAACTTAATAATTATGGCCTGTAGTGTATATGCATATATATAGCCATCCGCAGACAGATCTGTTTCGCTGTATTACAGCTCATCAGTACGGTTAGACAGCCGATTGCTTTTTACCAGGCAGAAGAGACAGACTTTTTAGGGTGTATATTAACATTATACACGCCCAATAGCTGAGAGTGTTCTAATTCATTGCTGAATGAACGATGCGTATATGCTACAGTATATATATATATATATATATATATATATATAATTCGGTTTTATATATATATTGGAAGACACTATTTATCTGTATATTAATTATCCTATATGAATCATGATGATTTATAGTGCTAAATACACTGGCAAGGAAAGTCAGATACACGCTTGGGTGATCATGTCTCGAAAGAGACATGACTGACTGGGCAGAAGATTACCCCGCAGTAGGTTGCCATTGCTTTCTGCGGTAGACTGGTTGCCGACCAAGGCTATAGAACCCATTCTGTCCTGCTATTTAACCCATAACTGGAAGGAAAAGACGGATTAATACCCTTCCCAAGGGTATTTGCGCGTAAGTGAATACAATGGATTCAACTGGAATTCGAACTCGGCTCCCCGGTTTCTCGTTCCGAGCCGATATCCACTGTACCACAACGCACATCCCTGGTTCCCATAAAAATCCAGGCATTGTCATTGATTAAACAACACTGACTCCTTTTGCTTTGGTGGCAGTGGCACCCGTTCGAACCACTGAGAGTCAGTCATCATTTAAGTGCTAAACGTGATACACGCTTGGGTGATCATGTCCTGAAAGAAAATTTTCCCGCAGTAGGTTGCCATTACTTTCTGCGGTAGACTGGTTGCTAACCAAGGCTATAGAACCCAATCTGTCCTGCTATTTAACCCATAGCTGAAGGGAGAAGAGACGGATTAATAACTTTTCCAATTGTATTTGTGCGTAAATAAATTGAACAAATTCAGCTGGAATGTGAACTCGGCTCTCCGATTTATCATTCCGAACTGCACCACCAGGCACTACTGAGACTACATGTACACTACTGGCCATAATTATTAAGCTACCTTAGTTTTTAAAAAAATGATGTATATCATACTTTTTTTAGTATTTATTGCCAAGTGGATAATTCTAAATAAAAATAGTATGGTTCTTTTGTTATTATTACTTTGCAAAATTTTTCAAGGCAGCCAGGAAGTCTTTGCTTCGGCAAGCCAATAAGAAGAAGAGACTAGCTTGGGGAAGAGAGCACAATGACTGGACACCAGACTAGTTCATTCGATGTACATGTTATTGTGCAGTATTAAGAGAAAAAACTCTATTTTCATTTAGAATTATCCACTTGGCAATAAATACTAAAAATAGTATGAAATACATAGTTTCAATCTACAGGGTGCGATTGGTAAATTGTCGCTATTTGCCTTGTAAAATTTTGCTAAGTAATAATAAAAAAAGAACCATTCTATTTTCATTTAGAATTATCCACTTGGCAATAAATACTAAAAATAGTATGAAATACATCATTTCTTATAAAAAACTGGGGTTGTCTAATAATTATGACCGGAAGTGTACGTAATAGTTTGGTCTTTTGGTTGCAGCTAAGAATTCACCACCAGATACAGAGAATGATTTACGTAGGTGATCTTGTTGGATGAGAGAAAGGTTACTATGGCGCCAAGCAACATTTGGCTGTCTTAGGAGTATCATACACCACTACGTTCTTCATAAGAAAGGGACATATCTTCCGACTTGAGTGAGTTTTGCTTAACGGCATGTCAACCTCTGTGGTTCATTTAATGCCAAAAATGTGGGGTTTTATGATATTTTTTAATGTTCGGTTATAGTGAGAATGTTAATTTAGTCAGATTTTAACGAAAATATTCTTTTATTCTTTTTATTTTAGAAAACTGAAATTGTATTCTAGTTTTGTATTAAAAAATGTTTTGCTGAGACGTTTTTCCTTCAAAATGTGTTGTGGTAATAATTTTTGTTGAAAAATGTATATTTTTCTATAAAATTCTATTTTTATGTATATATATTTCTATAAAAGCATTTTTATACTTTCATACCTATTTGCCCATAGATGGGACCCCAACAGGTGCTACCACTCCGGATCAGGGTGGACCTGGGAACAACAGCAATGAAGAGGTGGTTCTATGCCCCTCACAACCTCCCAATCAGAGGCCTTGCTGTCGAATGCAGTTTACCGTCATGCCCAGAATCACTCCGGGCTTGAACTTCATGAACTAATGCCTGTTGGAGCGTTCACTTACAGCATTATTCCAAATGCCTTGACAATATTTGGAGATTTGATGCGGCTGCGGAGAAGCCTACCTTAAAGTCACAAAGCAGACAACCCCGAACAAGCTACTTCGACACTCGCCGCTGCTGAAGCTATCACTGAGGTGTGCGCAACGCTTCTGCACCGCTTAAGAGAAATGGCCTCATCCCTACCGCTTTCTCGGCAGATGACGCACACATTTGCGTATCAGGGATCACTTTTTCCCAGACAGCATAAAAAATACGGCAAGGTCTTTTTAGGTCACCTAATATTTAGTAGGCAAAATAACAATTTTTTATTATCAATATTCGAACTTACTGATATCTTCTCAGCATTTGTCTATACTTCTGAGATGAATGGGTATGTAAATTATTTACATTATTCGGACTGTTATCCTCATCTTTATTGCAATGTTTACAACGTTCCGGCCTGCGCATCAGCCTTCTTCAGGTACTAAAAATTTCTCACTGAGAATTATATACCCCAATGGTCGAAATGAAGGCTTCATTTCGAAATTCCTCGCACCTGAAGTCAACATGGCAATAAAGATGAGGACATTGTTCCGAACAATGTAAATAATGTGATATCTCCTCGTATATATGTATCTCTATACATGTTTATATGTAAGCATGCATGTATGTATCTATATATAATGTGATTGATACTATGTCTAGACTGCTTTTTTTTTTAGGAGTGAAAAATATTAGAGAATTTCTAAGAAAACCGGTCGAAGGCGAACGCCTGACGACGTTATTCATTTGTTTTTTTTTTTTAAGAAGACATACTCAGTGAAAGAGTTGTGAACAACAGAGTGAATAACTATCTGAGAGAGCGCATGTGAACAAGTGAAACTTTTGTTTTTTATGTGCTATATATTAGGGCGCGGGGTGAAAAGTGCGTTGAAATTCGTTTACTTACGGGAACAGGTCATATTGGGACCAACCCAGACTCCTCCTCCGACGCACCAAGCCCGGAACACGCTATCTCGTCTGGCCAAGAAGCCCTTCTTACAGCGATACTCAAGCATGTGACCAATCGGAAATCCCTTCATGTTTGTGTCGCCATCATGTTCAGCATGATGCACGTTCGGAGGGTCACCACATTCGTTTTTCTCTGCAAGATTTCAAGACGAAGGCTGAAGATCTGTTTCTGCAATGTGTCTAGCGAGTTGTCCCGAGGGGAAAAGAGACCCGAGTTCAAGAAAAAAAAAATGAAGCTTACCCGTGACAGCAGAAGGTTCAACTTGCCTAACACCCTAGAGATCAGTATCCATTCAGGCTAAACATATTCAGCTTTTTACATATATCCTTAAGCTCGATAGAATTCTTTAAATTCTTTTTTTTGTTGGTCAGATTTGCGAAGATTTGCAGAATTGAAGGCGTTCTTAATTGTACGAGTAAATAAACACCCACTTAGATTATTTTAACTTATTAAGCGAGGAAGTTAAAAGGGGAGACTTCTTGTCGAGGTCATATTCTTTTAATTTGGGCATTAGTAATTTCATCGTATTTGTAATTTTCATTATTTAAAGTGAATTTAAAAATCTGTCGCTTTTTAAAAAGAAAAAGAAAATCTATTCAAATTATACGTTAACAGAGGTTGGAATATACAAAAATATATATTTTCTCCATTTCTCCTAACTAGTGTTATATTGGAAAATTTATAATAGCATGGTAAATAGAAGAACTGATAATAACAGCTACAAATATCCGTAAGTAACAGTATAGCCCAGCGTTGCTCGGGTGTCATGAAAGCTTTAAAACTAATCCATGGTCCTGAAGCTCAGATTCTTTGGACGTTGGCACGAAAGACTAAAAAGTAATAGTTGTTTCCAGTCAAAGCGAAAGCGTAGACTGAAAGAAAAATAAATGGATGTAAGTCAAATTTTGATTTCCTTGAATCGATATCAAATTTTCTGCACTATTGTAAGAACTGCAACCTTGAAACTTCTGAATATCGTTTATTATGTCTTTGTTTATGAGTGTATCAAATTTGATTAAAATCGGACCACACCATTTATAACCCGATTTTTTCGAATATCGATTTTCGATATTTATCGGGGGTACCTCGACACAAAACCTAGCTAAGAACACTCGCAGACGCTTATAGTACAACTGTGTAAATTTTCAAGAAAATCGGTTCAGCCGTTTCGGAGTCTATAGGCAACGGACACACACACAGACACATACATACATACAGACAAAGTTCCATTTATAAATAAGTTTAGATAACATAGATGTCATCTGGATGTGCGTTGTGCAGTGGATATCGGTTCGGCATGAGAAATCGGGGAGCAGAGTTCGAATTTCAGCTGAATTCATTGCATTCACTTACGCGCAAATACCCTTGGGAAAGGCATTAATCCGCCTATTCCTTCCAGTTATGGGTTAAATAAAAGGACAGATTGGGTTCTATAGCCTTGGTCGGCAACCAGTCTACCGCAGAAAGCAATGGCAATCTACTGCGGGATAATCTTCTGCCCAGTTAGTCATGTCTCTGTCGAGACATGATCGCCCAAGCGTGTATCACGTATGGCACTCAACTGACTGATCATATTTCAGTCAGTCAATTAAGGGCCATACGTGATACACGCTTTGGGTGGACATGTCTAGACATGAATGACTGGGCAGAAGATTATCCTGCAGTAGGTTGCCATTGCGGTAAGGCTACAGAACCCAAGCTGTCCTATTATTTAACCTATAACTGGAGGGAAGAGACCGATCAATACCTTTCCCAATTTTATTTGTGCATAAGGTCTATATCATATTTCAGATTCATAAATTAATGATTGGGTAAGTTCACGGTGAGTTCTATGACAATAAAAATCATCTCATCATTAAATCAGTCAGTTAAGTGTCATACGTTATACACGCTTGGGTGATCATGTCTCGTAAGAGACATGACTGACTGGGTAGAAGATTTTCCTGTAGTAGGTTGCCATTGCTTTCTGCGGTAGACTGGTTGCCAACCAAGGCTATAGAACCCAATCTGTCCTATTATTTAACCTATAGTTAGAGGAAAACAAGATGTATTATATTATTACGTAGTAATTAGTGGGGGTCAGTTTATTACTTCATAATCTAAATGGGCAAAAGATTTCCCTGTGGTAGGTTGCCTTTACCTAATGAGGAGCGAACTCACTACTCAGTTTTAACAGGTTCTAGCGAGAAAAGCTTGCTAATCATGACACCACGTCGACGTGCCCCTGATCAAGATATAAATGTAACTGGACACCTGTTGGTAGACTAAAAGCCGACCATCGTATTGTCTGATAAAAAACAAAAAACAAGTAGAGAGGTGAAACCCCCTTTCTGACCTCCACTGGCGTTTTGAAAACGTAGAGCAGACGAACGAATCTTTTGACCCCTTTCTTACCAAAACTTCGAATTTAGTCTAATTTATCGTATTTTATTATCGTTCAATCTATCAAATGTAAGGATCGAGTTGCTCCCGTCATCTTCTATCTCCTTGACTCCCATCACTTTTTTTATCCTTTCTTCGACATCCACTGAGCCTCTCTGCATTTCCCTCTGCGTGTCAGTGGCAGCCTTCCCTTGTTTGGGGTGAAACTTTTAAAAAATATATGTATGACACTAATACTCCATTTTAAGTCTGACCTGACTCGTTCTGGACTAGTTCTGAGCGCTTAGTTTCGTCTTTGCTTTTACTTAATTTTTTTTTTTCGTTTTACTGCACAATTGACTATGATTACTGTTCCGCGTTCAAGTGATTTTTTGTTTGAGAAGATTGATTACAATTCATTGGTTTTATGTTAGCAGTGATTAAATTTTTCGTTTCTCGTTCAATCTTCCTAAGAATAGTCAAATTATTCTGCTTAGATTTCGACTCGTCTTTAGTTCCGTTGTGCAATTATTTTAGCCTTTACAAATATTCAATTACTTGTCTATGTCATATTTACGTTTATCTAAGTTCTAAAAGCATTTTGTTCAGTTTCTAGATTTCCTAGATTTGTTATGTTTGCCTTTGTATTTTCTTTTAAACATTGCAGGTAAGTCTGCTGATTAGAGTTCAGCACCGAATTCCTGTATCGTTGCTTAGCGTCTGTCAGCGTTCTCCTCTATCGATAGATTTCTTTTGTATTAAGTTTCTTCTCTTGAAACCTGTAGACTCCCGTTGGAGCAGAGGGCAGCTAAAACTTTAAGTGATAAGTACTTTTTTATTCTTTACGGGGTGGAATTGATAGCCCCACGTTCAAACGGGTTTAAATTTAGTTATGCTTTTTTTTTCCAGAATGCTTGCCACCCAAGGTTAGAGAGCAGGGTTTGCTTTCTATTTTGTCCCTACCTGGGTAGTCTGGACGTCTACTGTTATATCGTGTTAAATACACCGGTTCTCGGCCGTTCACCGAAGTTTAAGCAATCATCGAGCCTGGTCAGTACTTCGATGAGTGACCGTTTGGGAATACCAGGTGCTGTAAACGTAAGGACCAAGAATGGTCCACCGGTCATCCAGGCTTGTGGGGTTGGGCGCAGAGCTAACAACCCTGCCCGATCAAAAACAGTTTGTTACGGAAACAGTAACAAAAAATTCCTACACTACACACTATTTGGGTGTAAAAAGGGTGAGATGATGGGTAGTGTGGGTTAAAAGAAATGAGTTTCCAGGTGATATTAGCGTGAAGATAAGAAAATAATTCAGCAGGAATTAGAACATCATATGCCGTGCTTTTTGCTTGAAATAAAATCTTAAATCACCTCCACCTATTGTAAAAATGTATAAGCCTCAAGAGCAACTCAAGGTATAGTAATGTGATTTTCTAAGCACAGATTAGATGTGGCACAGGGCCAAAAGTATGGGAGACCAAACGGAAGGTATAGTATTATTAAATGAGGTTGATTCATGAACTTAAGAGAGGTAGACAACAAGTGCAAATTATTTATATAAAGTTTGTCTCTATTTTTGAAGACGTTGAAAGCATCATCTCAGGAGTTAATTCCATGAAGAAGCTGCCCAAACAGAACCTGATCTTACCAATGGAATTAGAGAGTTTATATTTTCTAAGAGGTTAAAATTGTAATATTCGAAAAGCATCATCTCAGGAGTCGAAGAAGCAGCCAGAATGGAACTTCGTACTTACTAGTGGAATTCGAAAAGAATGACGATGTTCCACCCCCAGTAAACCTGGTATATGAATGTAACTTGTCAGAACATTCTTCATATTCTTTATGCGCCGTGTTTTTTCGGGACGTAGGTGATCATGGACCTCCACTTATCCCTATCCCTTATCGATCTTAACATTTTTTCTCTTGGTACCTCTCCCAAAACATGCTCCGCTATCCATTTGCTCAAGCCCATCAAGTATGTCTCGCGTTGATTTTCTCAGTCTTTCTATGACTCTATCCGTTCTGTGAGTATTAGATTCTCCAAGCCCTCCTTCCTCATTACGTGTCCCAGAAACTCCAACTGTCTCTTCCTGTTAAGTATAAGTTAAGAATAAGTTTCCTCTTCTAATGTCAGTCAGTTAAGTGCCATACGTGATACACGCTTGGGCGATCATGTCTCTTTCGAGACATGACTGACTGGGCAGAAGATTATCCCGCAGTAGGTTGCCATTGCTTTCTGCGGTAGACTGGTTGCCGACCAAGGCTATAGAACCCAGTCTGTCCTGCTATTTAACCCGTAACTGGTAGGAAGAGACGGATTAATACCTTTCCCAAGGGCATTTGCGCGTAAGTGAATGCAATGAATTCGGCTGGAATTCGAACTCGGCTCCCCGATTTCTCGTTTCGAGTCGATAAAACCCGTCTTTTCTCACATGTTAGGTTCATGATGTTCTCAGTATCCTTCTGTACAACCACATTAATGTTGCCTCGAGTCTCTTCTTCATCTTTGAGGAAAATTTTCTTTTAATTAATTTATGCAGAATAATATAAAGAGGGATTTCAGGAAAAGCAGATTCATGCCTTTCTCTGCGGCATATATGCGTCGTGAATATAAACCTGTGTCACCTGGGATTTGAACGCAATTCTCCGACTCTGTCGTCAGTGCCGTTAAAAGTTAAGTCATTTCTACGCTTATGCATGCGTAGAAAGACATTTGGTAGTTTCTTTAATTGAAAAAGTCTACAGAAAATTGTTAACTTTTTTTAAAAGTTAGAATAAAATAAAATAAATCCACTGAACATTCGTTCGTGAGTTTTGCGAATTTCTCAATATTAAAAGAATTTCAGGAGACAACTAATTATATTCTGCTGTCAATTCTTTTTTATAATGGTATACAGTGATGTGTTTCAGGTTTTATTTGTTTCGGTCTGTTATTGAATTATCGGAGCGCGCATGCTCGCGCGCCTGCGTCCGTATACACATCTTCTTGAGACTAAAGTTAGTAGTTCTTCAAAAAATTTCATTATCATGAATAAGAATATGCATATTGGAGCGAATATAAAAAAAAAAACAAGATTAATATCGATAGGCTTTAATTTTTATCGACTAAGTTACAGAAGACGTTTTAAGTAGATACGCATTAACCGTAGGTCATATTTTCAAAGTTTTGAAGGTTTTAGGTAAATGTCACTTCTTTTCTTGGTATTTCTACCTTTAACTGTTCGATTTAAATAAGCAGTAAGTTTTTGTTTCACATTCTTAATTCAACGGCTCGCAAATAAGGGTCTAAAATATATTCGCTATATTCATAAACATATTATCAGATATTTTTCCTTATATTGTGACTATTTTTAAAGGTTCTTTGTTTCTTAATTACAGATATAAGGTTAGGAATTTTCCTTTTATTAGTGAAATTTTCACTTTAGAATATTATAATTAATACGTTTATAGATTAAATACATAGAAAATAAAAGACTTAAATTTAAACTGACAACTGACTCTTTTTTCATACGTAGTAGTAACTTACACTGTTTACATGCGGGCTATTGTACTCCTCTTCTTATCATAGCGTTAGATCGATGTGCGCTTCTGAATATCTCGGACATGTATAAAACAGAACTGAACCATTTATTTAACCCTTTGTTGCATATTGGTTACAATTGTAACCAATATGCAACAAATAGTTAATCTAAAAAGCAGACATTTCTCGTTTCACTGCTCATGTCTAGGCATATATTTGCCTAGTTCTTATTTTATTTAGTCAATCCACATATCTTGTGACTCGTTAGAGGACCATATTTACCACAGCCGTATTATGTTTCTTTGGTTACTTCAGACTGTCAGAACCCAAAAACTCCCGTTTGGTGTGAATTCGGAGTTTTTCTTCTCCTATGCCGGTTGCCACCCAAGGCTATAGAACAATGTCTGTGCTGCTATTTTACACATAGCTTGATGAAGAAGAGATGGATTGATACCTTTCCCAATAGTATTAGCATGTAAGTGAATATAATGAATCTGACTTAAATTCGAACTCGGCTCTCCGATTCCTCAACCCAAGCCGCTATCAATTACTCCACCATACCTATATATTTTATTTAGTACTGTTGAGTAATTTCTCATCCGTTTTCACTGAATGTAAGTACAGGGATTGAACACATTATCTCACCACATTTTGCCAACCACTAATTTAATGCACTAGACCATTGTCCCGTCTGGTTAAAGTTTAATCCACTCAGGAGGTGTTTCGATTTAAAAACTGTTTTGTTGGTTAAATAGCATCCTACCTATTTGGCCGTCAATCATGATTAAAAGTAAAGGTATCTCATCTTGGATTCTAAGAAATAAAACATGGTTATATTAGAAATCGACTAAGAAAAATGGCGGATCGACCTCACTTCGAACGTGGCATGAGAATTAAATAATTATTAATGGCAAATGGGTAGCCAGCGGCTACTGGAGAGATGTTAGCTGACTCAGCAGGTTGCTTGCTTCCTTGCATTTAAAATGCACTTTTCATTTTCGTTAGTGTACGCCATAGAATGTCATCAATTATCAGCAGACTGATGTGACGCTGACCAGGGGGCTATTTTGAAGATACCGTATTTATTTGCATTGAAATAATACATATTCAATTATGCATTTACACTTAGCATTGGAGGATTCGAATCCACGAGTCAAAAGGAAGCAAAATTTCGTTTCAGCTCCTTTTCACTATCATCGGCTATTGCATCTTTAAATTTAGAGTAGTAATTGCCTAGTTGTTGTATTGGTCCATGTTTCTAAGAGGGGCTGCTGAGAAGTTCCCCTCCCAAATATGAAAGTCTTTCATTAAAAATAAATCCAATATTTGATCATTTGGTCAGAATTCTTTGAGTAGGTTGGGTCGAGATCTTACAGAATAGCCTCGAACAAATTAATTCATTTATCAAGGCATTTGTACAATAAACAGTATATATATATATATATATATAATTCAAATAAAACTATTTTGACAAGGATAAAAATTACTTGACTAACTCGAAAATACATTTTACCGTTACTGCCGAAGTAATAGTCGATTTTCAGACATTGTTCAAATTTCGAGAACTGGTATACTTCTTAATTATATATATATATATATATATATATATATATATATATATATATATATATATATATATATATATATGTGCAATCAAGTCATTTATCAATGCATTTGTACAATATATATATATATATTGTACAAATGCATTGATAAATGACTTGATTGCACATAAATATATATATATATATGTACACATATATATTTGTATATATATATATGTATAACTACTATGTGTATATATATATATATTTAATTTATTTGTTTAAACATAAATTTTGATCGATACTCGTATCTGAGTAGTTATTCTGTTTTTAATTAAATGCGAGCATCGATTAAAAATAATGTGCAAACAAATATATTAAATGTGTGCGTCAGTTGTTAATTCTATTTCGTTAATCTTAGAAACTTTTTGATATATATTTAAGTAATATATATATATATATTAGAACTATATATATATATATATATATATATATATATTAGTACTATATATATATATATTAGAACTATATATATATATATTAGTATATATATATATATATATATATATATATATATATATATATATATACATTATAATTTAATCATGATCTAAAGCAAAACGAAAATGCATTTTAGCCTGCACATTTCGTCTCCTAATGGATTTATCAAGACAAATGTAAGTATTTTATTTTGCAACAATTAATTATAAACAAAAGTAAAAATAATAGCTTTACAAAATTTCTAATGTTTAAGGAGGCTCATAAATATTTCCTAGTCTAAATAAAAAGTTGTTGTAATATATATATATATATATATATATATATATATATATATATATACCCGAGTCTATATATAACACAAAAGTCTAAAAACACGTAGATTAAAACCCACTGTTCAAGCATTTACTTTTATAATGTGCTCAATACAAAACAGAGCTTAATATTGTAATTATGTTCTTACAATGGTTTATAAAAGCATGATATCAACACGCACATTTGTTCATGTTTCAGAAGAATATTGCTCTTCTTCAGGTGATATGTTAAAATGCATTTATTTTAAAATGCAGTATTGTTCTGAAGCATGAAATTTTTTTTGTGATATAATGCTTTTATAAACTGGTAGACTGGTTTCTTGACAAGGCTATAGAACCCAATCTGTCATATTATTGGAAGGAAGAGGCTGATTAAAACCTTTCCCAAGGGTATTTGTGCGTAAGTGAATGCAAGATGTTTCAACTGGAATTCGAACTCGGCACACTGATTTGTCGTTCCGAGTCGATATCCACTGCACCACAATGCACATCTGATGTTAGGTACCCGAAAATCGCTAAGATTCACTCTTGCTATGATTTAGCGAGAACCAAAGAACCACTCTGATTAATGTTACTTCTGATCAGTCAGTTTTCCAGAACTGAACGAAAAAGAGACGCAGATCTAGCGATTACTTCTGACTTCATTCAACTATTCGACCAGGGCCTCATTCAGTTGATTTGCCAATCACAGATTTTTTAGAAAATTTGAAAGTGACGTGTCTGATGCTGATGTAAATGAGAAACACAGAAAAAAAATCCTATGTTCCCCAAACCGTGCCAGAGCAATTTAAACAAAATGATCTGAATGACTTGGTTCGAGACAAAACAGCTGGCCTTTAGGCTCAACGAATAACAACTGTTAGCAAAGGGCACAAAAGTAACATTCTATCCATAGTTCTAATATTCACGAGGGTTTTTATTTTTTATGTTTATTGAATGATTTTATAATAATGCTTCTTGGTCTTGGTATATTCAATTGTGATATTTTTAAAAACCTAGGGTATGGTTGTTATTGAAAAATATTATTTCTCAATAAGCAGACCAATCATCGTTGGTTTAAATATGAATTCAGCGGTTTCTACAATTTTCTTTTTGAGAAATATTGTCATCATTTATATCATCTATACGGAAAGCAAATGAAAAACATTTTTTTAAATGAGATAATTCTGTACGGCAAAAATTGGTAGTTAAAAAAATTAGGTCATATTCAGATTCAGCGCCCTCAAATTAGCTACAAAAGGTGTTTGGCGTTTCGGTACCATTTCAATTTTTTTTTGCTGACCAGTAATTAATCACTCAAATAAATCACCTATGAATATTGCAAATTTTAAACAATACACGCACACACATACACGCATATATATAGTCATCCACAGACAAATCTGTTTTGCTATATCACAGCTCATCAGTACGGTTAGACATCCGAATGCTTTTAACCCAGGACTGAAAGTCGACCGAATTGGCGTCAGTCGGTGATTCAACCTCTGAGCTATGGGCGCTCGCTAGAAGGAGGCAGACTTTTAGCGTATGATGTATCACACGCAAGTGTGTGTATATATATATATATATATATATATGTATTTGTCTATATTTTTGAGATTAGGTAGTATTTACATTATTCGGACTACTGTCCTCATCTTTGTTGCCATTTCTACGACGTTTCGGCTGTTGTACGCTCCGGCTTTCTTCAGCTGCTAGGAATTTCGAACCGAACCCTTTATTACACTCACTGGGGTATATCAATCTTATTTCTAGCACCTGAAGAAGGCCGGAGCGTACAACGGCCGAAACGTCGTACGAATGGCAACGGCAACAAAGATGAGGACAATAGTCCGAATAATGCAAATTATATATATATATATATATATATATATATATATATATATATGTGTGTGTGTGTGTGTGTGTGTGTGTGTGTGTGTAAAAATATACTCAGTTATAAATTGAGATTAAGGACAGAATGGTTAAATAAAATAAAGACAAGAGGAAAACTGTATTTTAAATCGCCTACGCGTTTCGTAATGTGATGGACTTTATCATGGCAAAAGACGAAATGAGCTTTATTCTAAATTACGTATCTATAAATAATGATTAGCGAGCGTCTTTATGGTTGCCAACACTGTTTGTTTATAGATACGTAATTTAGAATAAAGCTCATTTCGTCTTTTGCCTTGATAAAGTCCATCACAGGACGAAACGCGTAGGCGATTTAAAATACAGTTTTCCTCTTGTCTTTATTTTATTTAACCATATATATATATAATGTCTTGTGTATCTGTAATATATCACTTAAACTTGTATTTGTGCCGAAATTTCATGAATATAATAGAATGTAACACGTTAAACGCTATAAGTAAATAAACAAATAATTTTTGTTTCTTTCTTTATTTGAAAGTTTTGCAATAAGGAATCCTTTAAAAGTGTCAAATGCACGAATCAATACTCTCACGTAATGAGGTGATTTACTCTTCAACGAAGCTGAAAGGATAATACTTCTCAGCTATTTGCTAAGACTGTGAAGCTATTTGCAACATACTATTTGGCACCAATTTCTCTTTTCGCTTACCGAAGTCAGTCATAGTCAGACTTTCAAAATATATGTATAGAGGGGGCTTTCAACACAGGCTTTCTGAAAGCAAATGATTTTTTCGGCGATTTTTGAAAAAGAAGAGAAATTGAACAATTGAGAGGTTTATGCACATTTGAAACAGATTCAAGATGCCCATTGTGACCTTACATCGAAGGTTGCAAGTTAAAGGTCACAAGTTTCAATCAATGAACAATCTGGATGACTGCCAATCGATTCAAATCGATCAGCGGTTGTCTGTACAAATGATAGCTTCGTTTGTGCAGGTCATAGAGCTCAACTCGGCCAATTCTAATGACTTGTTAAAATTGACTCAGCATTGTAATTGCTAATGCCAACGGCTTTGTGTGCGGTGAATATGCCTCTGATGCCTCGTCTTAAAACTGAACAGGACTAATGATATCCCACATATATCCTTATCATTTAATGAAATGTTAGCAAAAGTGAACTTTTACAGATTTTAGCTTGAAAAGATACTAAAAAGTATTATGTTCAAATTGTGCGTAATTGATCAGAAGATATAAGGCCCAAGAGCCATCAAGATGGAGTTTGGTTAATGTTGGCTTAGCTTGGCTTTTGCACTCAACTCAGTAAAAAGTCGTTATGGCGCCGTCATGTTCCGTTTCTTGGGCGTTTTCACTTGGCAGAGCACATCCTCTCCAGGTTAGACCACAGCTTATGTCGTCCAACTAGGTGGCTCACCTTGGTCACGAACTCGTGGCCGTTGTAATTCATCTGAGGAACATTTCTGTCCTGACCGGTAACCTGTGTCTAGGAATTCCTTTGTCCATTATGCTGTATTAACACTAACCACTCACGCGAGTTTAGCCTGCCAGTTCAAGGGATTTGATAGCGCATAGGTAACTTGGAGCCACCGTGTGAGAGATTTAGGAGATGGTTGGGAACTAGAGATGCCTGTCCATCCGAAGATGCATCGTGCCAAATATTAAAGGTACTACATATCTCCAGACCACCCTATTGCCACATATGAAGGTAAGAAGCGATAAAAAGTGCTAACTATGAGAATATGTAAGGAAGACTTACCCGCTACTAGATAAAGATTGTAGTGACCGAGAAGGCGTTTACGCTGGATATTGTACCACAACGTAGCGGTCCCTCCAAAGAATTTTCCCTAATGAAACTTTATGAGTAGAATATAAAGTGGAAATGATGAAGATTTCTGTGATAATTACTTATTAGATTTTAGCAGTGAAAGTCTTGACTAAAGGAGATTATAAATGTAGATCATCTGAATGGAACCAGCGGTAGATTTAGGGGATGTCGTCAGAAGAAAAGGGATTGGAGAATCGAACATAATTAATCGTGTTTGACTTGTACAATAATGACTTTTCGAAAAAAAGTGAATACATTTCGACTTTTTTTTTCATCTCAATTAATAACACATATTTATATTCCTTCTGTCACGTTCATGGAGAGAGAGACAATAGCGAGGCAGTTTCAGCTCAGTTCATTCTCTTTATTACTACTTATTAAACTTTACTAACAGATATGAAAGCGCTTAACCGCGTGTTTGCTCTTAAATAGTGTCTTACTACTTTATTTTTATGCTATATTGACGAGTAGTGATGTATATATATATATATATATATATATATATATATATATATATATATATAATACTTTGCAAAACTATTAGGACAAAAATATTTGATCTTTTATGAGGCATATTGACAGAAAACAAACAATTAAAGTAATTTTATTTGATTTACTCAACAAATGCTTTAACAAGAAAAAATACTTCTTACAAAATAAATTTAATATTTAGTATAATAGTGTTTTGCTTTGAAATAAAAAATAATTGCGACAATTTACTAATCGCACTTAGTATATATATATATATATATATATATATATATATATATATAGTACTGTCCAAAAGTATTCGGACAAAAAACTATTTTATCTTTTAGACGCATATTGACAGAAAAAAAAACTTTAATTAAAGTAATTTTATTTGATTTACTCAACAAATGCTTTAACAATAAAAATACTTGATACAAAATAAATTTAATATTTGCCATAATAGCCTTTTGCTTTGCTCACAGCCTTCATTCTTTCAGTCATTGACATCACAAGCTTCTTCAATGTATCTAATGGTATCTCCTACCAAGGATCTTGTATTTGTTCCCAAAGTGTGTCTTGCGAAATAACATTAGATTTATCAATTTTTTATCCAAAATATTTCAATAGAGTGGTTTCAAAATAACTTGTTTAATAGAAAATAAGAAAAATTAAATATAACTTCTTTTTAATACATTTCTTTTGCACCTAGTTTTAAATAATCAATATTTATTAGCAGTTTACTTGACTTTTCAACCTGTATTTAAATTTCAGTGAGGTTTTTATGAATATCACCCCTGTCCTGATACCTTTGCACCCTAGAGGTAGTGTGTAAAAGTGTTAGGACAGGGGTGATTTTAAACTTTATTTTGATGCCTCATAAAAGATAAAATAGTTCTTGTCCTAATGCTTTTGCTCAGTACTATATATATATATATATATATATATATATATATATTGGAGTAGATAGACTAAATTATCGCCCGGTTCACACTCCACCCACATCTATTGAACAGGTGAAGAGGCTCATTCCTTGTTTCTTGTTTAGGATGCGGTTTCCGGTTTTCTCTTTTCCAATCTTTTCATTCTCTTCTTTTATTTTTTTTTTCAATTGGAGTAGATAGACTAAACTATCGACCGGTTCACACTCTACAGGTTTTCACGTCTATTGAATAGGTGAAGAGGCTCATCTCTTGTTCCCCGTTTAGAATGTGGTTTCCGGCTTTCTGTTTTCCATTCTTTTTACCCTTACGTAGCTCCCTGCGCATCAGTGGCGTTATCGCTTTGCTTGGGGTGATATGATTATATATATATATATATATATATATATATATATATATATATATATATATATATATAAACTTTTGAAGTAACCTTTGTTTTAAGCATCTTTCAGTAAATACTGCGACAAGAAAGATTTTAATAATTTTCATTTAATTTTTCCAGCACCCTAACATTTTTTTTTTGCTGGAGTGAAGAAATGCAAAAATTTTCAATAACTATCATCTCTCGCTTTTTGGGCAATTTCTGTCCATCTTAAATAGCATTATTTTATTTATTCTCAAGTTTTGACTCTAACGTCGTAATTTATCATGTGTAACAAACGCAGTTCGCAAATTTGCAATGCGGTTCTATGACGTCACACCACGTGATAGCGCGAAATGACAACAGAATTATGTATTCAAATGCGATGTAATGTGTTATGACCAGATTTAAAAGTGATTTTATTAAGTGTGGGTTGTTTGGGTTTAATGTAGATGGCCTCCAATATCTGAAGATTCTTTTTACTGTGTATATGAGTAAGGATTATTGTATTGTTGACTAAAATCTGTCTGTTATTACCTACATGTTTCTGTCTTTTTTGAGAAATGTTGTTTAATTGTACTCTGATCAGAAAGGTGGCATGTAAGTCTACGGGAGAGAGTGGTTGTAGTGTGATAGGTACCGACTTGGCGGCTCGACAGCAGCCGCTTTCTCACCAATAGGATGTGGCTTCCTTCTGTCTGTTCTATAAATATTTTCATAGCTTCTGCTGCGACGAACTTAAGTCACTTGTGCCCCTGACACATGAAGTTACTCGTACAACCAGACTGGCAACTGGGTCCCACCTATTCACAGTTAGATCAACCAAATGCAGCCGACAATTCTACTCCTTCAGCTTCTTTTCTCGCACTTCCGGCTTGTGTAACACTCTTCCAAATTCTTGCTTTCCTGACAGCTACAACCTCCAGGAATTTAAATGTAATGTCAATACCCATCTCTTAACCATTTGACTCTAGTTCTCTCTACATCACCCTGTATATCTTTTCATTTCTCTCTACATTTGCAACTGTCATCACACTTGTATTCCCTTCTCTTGCTCTCTTCTCTGACACCCCCTGTAACTGGTTCGTCTTTCTCTTTACTCTCCTCCTATCTAATATTTTTCTCTTATGTATCTCCCAGCACATCAGTTGCGTTACCGCCTTTCTTGGGGTGAAATGATTAATAAAGGTTTAATTGTGTTATTCATTAATACTATTGCCTTTAGTTTGTTCTATAAGTGTTCGATCCACCCGGCCCTCTTTTCCCTATAATGCGCCTTTAGCTCCTTTTGTGATTGTAGATGTCTATTATACTTCTCTTTGTTGCCATTTGTACGGCATTTCGGTCGTTGTACGCTCCGGCCTTCTTCAGGTGCTAAAAATTTCGAACCGAACCCTTTATTACAATCACTTGGGATATCATTCTCATTCCCTGCGTAAAGCCCCGAATGGAAGTCATGAGTTATCTTCCTCTAACCCAGCAAGTTAAGTGTTTACCACTGCTGTAGCCTGGTATTGAACTCACAACTCTTTAGTCAAGTCACAGGAATAAACCAATGTCTATATCCACTGAGCCATGTGTCCTTAGGAAGCATGATATACCCCAGTGGTCGCAATAAAAGTTCGATTCGAAATTCCAAGCATCTGAAGAAGACCTGAGCGTACAACGACCGAAACGTCGTACAAATTGGAATAAAGATGAAGACAATAATCCGAATAATGTAAATACTGTAAATACAACCTCATCTCAGAAATATAGATAAAAAGTTCGTTTCGAAATTCCTAGGACCTGAAGAAGGCCGAAGCGTACAACGGCCAAAACGTTACACAAATGGCAACAAAGATGAGGACAATAATCTGAATAATGTAAATACTGTAAATACAACCTCATCTCAGAAATATAGATAAAAAGTTCGTTTCAAAATTCCTAGGACTTGAAGAAGGCCGGAGCGTACAACGGCCAAAACGTTGCACAAATGGCAACAAAGATGAGGACAATAATCCGAATAATGTAAATACTGTAAATCCCACCTTATCTCAGAAATATAGACATATATTTTAAAATTTTGTTTAAGACTTTATAATTGTTTCAATGTTTTGTCATTAATATTTCTATAATTCGTTGTTAGAACGACATCTTTATTGATTTAAGTATCTTCTTAATTCCTAAAGAGATTGTCCAGTTTTCTCTGCTATACAATATATAATTTCAGCCCTCTTCCCTTTGTTTCGAATAACATTTTTCTATCTCATGATTTTTGCTTGGTTACAAGAGGTTCTAAAAGAACGACTTATAAATAACCGCCAAGATGCAGTGGATATCAGCTCGAAACGAGAAATCGGAGAGACGAGTTCGAATTTCAGTTGAATTCGTTGTATTCACTTACGCACACAAACAGGACAGATTGGGTTCTGGAGCCTTAATTTGCAATCAGTCTGCCGCAGAAAGTAATGATAACCCACTGCGGAAAAATCTTCTGTCCAGTCAGTCATATCTCTTTCGAGACATGATCGCCCAAGCGTGTATCACATAGGACACTTAACTAAATGAAAAGTTTGGGTAAATTATGGAGGATGTTAAGTGACGTCATTAAATATTTTGATTTAATGCAGATAGCCTTCAATATCTGAAGGTTTTTTACAGTGTCTATGTGTGAGTACTATTGTGTTATCGACTAAAATCTGTCTAATATATATATATATAATATTCTATGATTTACTCAAAACTGTGAGCTTCATGCATTTCAGAAATCCTCAGGTCGTTAACATATCATACAGGCTTAATTTCTATTTTAATTAAATGTTGGTCACTCGTGGTCGAGAGGTCTAAGACGCGCCAGGTCAATTGGTGGCTTCCCCTATGAGGACAGGAGTCGAATCCTGCCGAATGACACACATCTTTGTAACAAAAATTTATCTTAAATAATCAGGCTGGTAGAAATAAATATATATACTGTTTGATTATAAAAAACAGAATATCTACTTATATACGAGTATCGATCCATAATAATGTTCAAATAAATAATTTCACAAACATATATATATATATATATATATATATATATATATATATATATATATATCCGACATTGAAATTTATTTTTAAATGTGCATGTGAAGCTGAAACTTTTTAATGAGTTTCTAACGGGCGTATTTTCAAGAAGATCGATGCGATATTTCCCTGGGTAATCTGTTTCATTAATATTAATTACTTTGAACATTACCAAACAGATATTGTGTGTTGCGTTTTGGAATAGTTTACATTATCAGACCAGGAAGTTTTGCGAAAAAAAAAACACCATTTATTTTTAACGAATAACAGGATATGAAGTAATCAAATACATTGACAGTGTTGTCAGGATTTTAAATCCTAGCCTCCGGGTTAAAAATTTATTTTAACGGATAAATTTTCTAAATTATTTTATTTTTAAGTTGATGATGTATCGAAATTGTTAAAATAAATTTGATTCGATAGATTCGTGGAAAATATTTTATGAAATAAAAGGACAGTTCAAAATTTTGCCAAGCAATCGTTAGATGAAAAAGGCAGTTTCGCATTACTTTTAATTGATTTCTGTTAAAGTAGCCTACACTAATATATATATATATATATATATATATATATATATATATATATATATTGTCATCCGCAGACAGATCTGTTTCGCTGTATCACAGCTCACCAGTACGGTTAGACTCCGAATGCTTTTTAACCCAGGATTGAAACCCGACTGAATAGACATCAGTCGGCGATTCTACCTCTGAGATATGGGCGCTCGGTAGAAGAAGACAGACTTTTTAGCGCATATATTATCATTATACGCGCCCAATAGATAGAGTGCTCTAATTCATTTTACTGAATGAGCGATAGACAAAAAATCAACTATTTGCTACTTTAAATCTTTGTTGTCAGCAAGTTTCCCTGACGAACAGTAGGGGGAAACCGTGGTAGGTAGTTGGCTCTTGCTTAGATTTTCTGTCTTTCTTTGCTCTACTTTGGTATTGAGCGCTTTAGTGTTAGGGTTTTCATCTTGTTTATTTTTCTTTCTTACGAGTGCTTGACGTTTTGTTCATGTACTTCGTTTGTTTCTTTTTTTACTTCCCCCTCTTTTCCCTCCGAGTTCGTCCTCGGTGGGTTGTACAAGACAATTTAAATTATAGCTTAATTAATACTAGTTTCGGCAGAGTTAGTTCGGTTACTATTGGTATTGTTATTACTATAGTTAATATTATATATATATATATATATATATATATATATATGTGTATGTATATATATATATACGTGTATACATATATATGTATATATGTGTGTGTGTGTGTGTGTGTGTGTGTATAATATACGGAGTGTTTTCATATAATTTATGTTCTGACAAGATAATGATTTTAAGATGACAAGAAAAAATTATATAAACACTTAACCACGGTACCTTGCTTACATTCTTAACGAAACTTGCATAAAAGCGGCATTGCTGCCTAAATACACAATATATGTATGTATATATATATATATATATATATATATATATATATGTGTGTGTGTGTGTGTGTGTGTGTGTGTGTGTGTGTGTGTGTGCGTGATTTTTCTGTTTTTGATTTAAAATGTTACGGTCAATTACCAACCATGTACACACTTATATATTACTTCGACCGCTATTATAGTGGATACTCGTACTTGAGTACTGAAAAATCTCTAAAGAAAATGTGTTTTCCGACAAGAATAGAACCTGCGTACATCATTTGCCCCATTTATCTATCTATCTATCTATCTATCTATCTATCTGTTCATGTCTATCTATCTATCTACGGGTATGCAATCCAACTGTCAGACTGAATGTATCTTCGAACTTTTGTTGACATCCGCCGCTACGCGTGTCCTCTGATTATATGTTACGTATATATATGCTTATGTATGAATATGTGTGTGTGTTCGCCGAACTGATGTATTCTTTCGTAAATTTTCTCTTTTAAGGGAGCGCCGCTATTTTTATTGTTTTTTTTTGGTCTTTGTGAATCTCATTCGTTTAAAATCCGTTGTAAAATAAAGACGGAAGCTGATGATGGTTCGCCTGAAATAGGCCCAAACATCCGAATTACCATGAAATAACGTGTCTGCCTTAATTTTATATATATATATATATATATATATATATATATATATATATAAGAAAAATTTGCTACAACCACGCTCTCCCATATACTTACATGTCATCTTTCTGATCAGAGTACTATTAAACAACATTTCTCTGAAAACCATAAAAATGTAGGCAATATCAGACAGATTTTGGTCAACAATACGGTGATCCTTACTCATGCACACAGTAAGAGGAACCTGCAGATATTGGAGGCCATGTACATCAAATCTAAACAACCAACACTCAATAAAATCACCTTTAAATCAGGACATAATATATTACATTGCATTTGAATACATGGTTTTGTTGTCATTACGCGCTATCACACGGTGTGACGTCATAAAACCGCATCGCAACTTTAAGAACTGAGTTTATTATTTTTGGTAACTATTGCCGTTGCCAAGCGGAGTTTTATGTCAACAGAAAATTAAATCGTCGGTGATGGTGGATGCTATTATATTTCAGTCTAAATAACTTCTCTGAAGATGGCTCATGTGAGCCGAAAGCTTAGAAGCAAATCAATAAATAATTATCCAAATTTGGAGAATTTTTGTCTTTATTTTCAACTGAAATTAAAGCTAAAATACGACGGTTAGAACGGCTCATGATTAAACATAATAGACATTCATTGTCTCTTATATTTAACAGCATATGTTAAGAATATATATATATATATATATATGCTATGTAGCCTGTAAAAAGCTTTATTTTTAAGTATTAAATAATTCCTTTTCTAATATATATTGCAAAATACTTTTTTGAGGTTTGGAATATTTTTTTAGCAAATGTATTTTTGAAAGCATTACGATAGAGCAATGGAGAAAAATAAGTGAATTATATTCGCAAAAGCATCGATGCATTATTCGAAAATAGGAAGAATACAAATCGCTATTTCAATGACAGTCTTGCTGTCATGGAAATGGGATAAAGGGCCATTTACGTGACATTTCTTCCAATAAATGATTAAAAACAAACTTCAGTTTTCTGCACTTGCCTATATAAGTATATGAACACAATTAAACAACAAAATGTGAGCTTCCTATATCCTTATATGTGTGTGCGTGTTCTCTGAGTTCTATAAAACTAAATTTGATTATTCGTAGAAAGTTGTGTTTCGATTTCTATTGCGCCCACCCTGTGTCTTTTAAATAGGAATATTTTCATGGCAGTGGTTCTGTGTTTTCTTCCACAACCGCAGGAATTTAAGCGTGCTACCGATCGAATCGAAAAAATGGGGAGCCGAGTTCGAATTCCAGTTGAATTCGTTATGTCCAATTACGATTAGCAACTAGGTCTCATTGTTTTTACTGTAAATCAGTCAGTCAGTTGAGTGCCATAAGTGATACACGCATGGGCGATCATGTCTCGAAAGAGACATGACTAACTGAGCAGAAAATTATCCCGCAGTAGGTTGCCATTGCTTTCTGCGGTAGACTGGTTGCCGACCAAGGCTATAGAACCCAATCTGTCCTGTTATTTAACCCATAACTGGAAGGAATAGGCGGATTAATACCTTTCCCAAGGGTATTTGCGCGTAAGTGAATGCAGCTGGAATTCGAACTCGGCTCCTCGATTTCTCGTTCCGAGCCGATATCCAATGCACCAAAACGCACATGACTGTAAATAGTTAGATCTATAACCGTAAGTCATATTATAATAGTTGTTTTCTCAGCTGAGGAACTCTTTTCAAGTTTCTTGCCACCTACGACCACATAATATGTTAATGCAACGTAAATCGCTATCTTCAACTTTCCTGAATTCTTTCATTTTCTCTTTCTAATTTTCTTTCACTCTCATAAGCTCCTTGAGGGAATGTGGGAGATTTTTTTTATTTCAATTATTAAATTTATTTCGTTTATTTTTTGTAAATAGCATTATCCTTTGCATCAATGTTTATCGAGGTTTTTCATTTATAAGGTTGTTATTCCCCATTCCCGACAGACAAATTATACATTTTTTTTTTAATCGTATCACCCCGAGCAAGGCGGTAACGCCACTGATGTGCAGGGGGCTACGTAATAGTGAGAAGATTGGAAAACAGAAAACCGGAAACCACATCCTAAACAGGGAACAAGGGATACGCCTCTTAACCTGTTCCATAGACGTGGGTGGAGTGTGAACCGGGCGATAGATAAATCTATCTACTCCAACTGAAAAAAAAATCAGTGAGAAGATTTGAAAAGAGAAAGCTGGAAGCCACATCCTAAACAGGGGAACAAGGGATGAGCCTCTTAACCTGTTCAATGGACGTGGGTGGAGTGTGAACGGGGCAATAGATCTATCTACTCCAATTGAAAAACAAAAGTGTAAAGATTGGAAAAGAGAAAGCCAGAAACCACATCCAAAATAGGGAACGAGGGATGAGCCTCTTAACTTGTTTAATGGACGTGGGTGGAGTGTGAACCGGACGATAGATAGATCTATCTACTCCAATTGAAAAAAAAAACAAAAAACAAAATGAAAAGATTGGAAAAGAGAAAGCCGGAAACCACATTCTAAACAGGGAACAAGGGATAAGCCTCTTAACCTGCTCAATGGACGTGGGTGGTGTGTGAACCAGGCGATAGATAGATCTATTTACTCCAATTGAAAAAAAAAAACAAAGTTAGAAGATTGGAAAAGAGAAAGCCGGAAACCACATCCTAAACAGGGAACAAGAGATGAGCCTCTTAACCTGCTCAATGGACGTATGGGACTAATTAGGATTTCATGGAGACTTTGAGGTATTACAGCATTTGTATTAAGATTGTCTAGTTCTTTCTTTACTACACTGTATATCCATTTTTCTCTCCACCTTTGCAACTGTCATCACACCTGTATTCCCACCCTTCACTTGCTCCTTTCAAACTGGTTCGTCTTTCTCTTCACTCTCTTCTACCTAATCATTTTACTCTGATGTAGCCCCCGGCACACCAGTGGCATTACCACCTTGATTGGAGTGATACGATTAAAAAAAATCTGTTTACTTTGTGGTATTACTGGCGCCATATTTTGAAGTTTTGTACATGATTATGATATAATCCTGACGGCTACAACCTCCAACAATTTAAATGCAATGTCAATGCTCATCTCTTAACCACTTGACTCTAGTTCTTTCTTCACCACCCTGTATATCCTTTCCTTTCTCTCCACCTTTGCAACTGTCATCACACCTGTGTTCCCACCCTTCACTTGCTCTTTTCAAACTGGTTCGTCTTTCTCTTCACTCTCTTCTATCTAATCTTTTTACTCTAATGTAGCCCCCTGCACACCAGTAGCGTCACCACCTTACACGAGGTGATATGATTAAAAAAATCTGTTTACTTTGTGGAGTTACTGGCGCCATACTTTGAAGTTTGTACATGATTATGATATAATCCTGACGGCTACAACCTCCAACAATTTAAATGCAATGTCAATGCTCATCTCTTAACCACTTGACTCTAGTTCTTTCTTCACCACCCTGTATATCCTTTCCTTTCTCTCCACCTTTGCAACTGTCATCACACCTGTGTTCCCATTCTTCTCTTGCTCCTTTCTAACTGGTTCGTCTTTCTCTTCACGCTTTTCTACCTAATGTTTTACTCTTATGTAGGCCCTGCACACCAGTGGCGTTACCGCCTTGCTCGGGGGGATACGATAAAAAAAAAAAAACAAAAAAAAACAAAAACAAAAAACAAAGAAAACAGTGCTAGATTGCGGCAGCGAATGTTGGACGATCTCGTCAAGGATGGAAGAGTAGCTCGAGGCAGCAGAAACGTGGCTTTACAGAAGGATGCTGAGAATACCGAGCACGAGAGCAACATTAAGGTGTCGAAGAGGATGCAAACGAGAAGAAAACTCATACTTAACATCAGGAAGAGACAGATGAGGTTCCTAGAACAGGTAATGAGGAAGGAAGGCTTAGAGTATCTAATACTCATAGAACGGATAGAGGGAAATAGAGAAAAGGGAAAACAGTGTGAGACATATTTAATAGGCTTGGGCAAATGGATGGCGGTGCGGTGTTTGAGAGAAGAAAAATATTAAGAGCGACGAGGGACAGGGACAAGTGGAAGTCTATGATTGCCTACAATCTGAAGAGACATGGCACATGAAGAAGAAGGAGTCAGAATGGTGAGCAAGAATACAAGGAATATTGTTAGCTTGGTTAGGTCAGCGATTGTGGTTAGCTAAGTTATTTAAGACAGCTGAGCATCAGGAAGAGACAACTGAAGTTCCTGGGACATGCAATGAGGAAGGAGAGCCTGGAGAACCTGATACTGACTGGTCAGATAGAAGGAAGGAGAGACAGAGGAAGGCAGCGGATAACATATCTGCAGAGTCTGATCAGGTGGATGACGGAACGGGGGTTGCCAGGAGCAACAGGAGCAAACATACTAAGAGCCACAAGGGATAGGGATACATGGAGAGCCATGATCGCCTACGTCCTGAAGGGACAGGGCACATAGAAGAAGAAGAAGAAGAAGAAGACAGCCTTCCCCATCACCTATTTTCGGCCTAGTGCAACATTTTTTTTTATTAAAAAAATAACCAGTGGTCTCTTGCATTTTAGTAACAATATTGTCTTGCCTGAGATTAAATTGTTTTAAAGATGTTTTAAAGCAGAGGGAAAAAAATAAAAACTCAAAATATTTTATTTATATATATATAAAGGGCAGTCTGTGAGTCTGTGTGTGACTGTTCCCTATGCACACCTACATTTTTTAATCTACGCCATTAAAACTTTCTAGGGACACATATCTACAGGGAAGCCAGGTCGACATATACTTTTTGACTTTTAAGTTCAGCAATTTTTCCTTTCGCATTTTTTGGCCAATGAACACGATTGTTTACATTTGCTCCGTAAAACATCTAAGATCTAAGATGGTTGTTGAATTACGTGTCAAACGCGAGAAAAATATTTTTATTAAAAAAAAATGAGCCTTTATATTTAATTTTTATTCCGACGTTTTACGTCACAAAAATCAAATCACACGTGTCAAACGTGACTAAAATCTTTCTTTATTAAAAATAAAAAATAAAAAATAAGCCTTTATATTTAATTTTTATTCCGACGTTTTAAAAATTAATTTTGTCAACCAAAAAAATGTGAATATTTTTCTCTGTAATTTTGAAACAAAAGAAATATTTTTTTTTAAAGTGTTTTTTCAAACAAAAACAAAATGTATAAAATATAAAGTGCCATCTTCTCCTACTACAAAAATGTTCTGTGTTGCATGGGCAACGCCGGGCTATGATGCTAGTATAATCTAAAAGCAACTCAAGAGGTTTGTTTAAGTCTTCTTTTTAAATTCTGAACATAGCTACGATATTTTCTACTAATAAAAGCTGACGTCTCCTGCTGTCACATGGAGCTTTGTTAATTTAGTAAACTTTTTTTTTCGTTAGTGTACTAAGCGAGAAAGACCCACAACCCAACATTCAAAGCAATTGAAGAATTATAAAAACGAAAACAATTCTAAACAAAAACAAAAACAACAACAACAACAACAACCAAAAATAAAAAATTAAATAAATAAAACAATGCAAGATAATTAAAAAAAAAACATATTGACATTTTACATACAACAAAACATGATAACAGTCATAAAAAACATCGAGAGAGATAACGTGAAATGTGTTTAGTTTAAGAGAGAGAAGGAAAAGATTAGAAAAAGAAATAAATAAATAAAAAGTTGTATAGGCAAGGCAACTGAGATATGTAACTCTGTTGGTAACAGAAATGCAGAAAAGAAAGATAACGAAAAGGAGAATTAGAAAAGGGATAATTTAACGATTGGATTCTTGATCAAAGAAATGTTGAGCAATAATAATTATCTTTTAAAATTAGACGTTAACATAGGTCAACATATATATAAAAAATATACGCCATCCCATTTCTCCTAACACTTACAAGTATACTATTTGAAAATTGATAAGTACATTAGTATCAATAATAATAATAATAATAATAATAATAATAATAATAAATAATATTAAATAATAATATTAATAATAATAATATTAATAATAATTATTAATAATAATAATGATATTAATAATAATATTAATATTAATAGTAATAATATTAATAATAATAACAACAATATTAATAATAATAATATCAATAATAACTATTAATAATAACAATGATAATAATAACACTAATAAAAATAATAATAAAAATGAAAATTATGTTATAGTAATAATAATAATAAAATTATTAATAATTATATAAAATAAAATAATACTACTACTAATAATAATAATAATAAAATAATAATAATAATAATAATAATAATAATAATAATAATAATAATAATAATAAATATTCTGGTTTTACACCAATCATTTCTCACCTTCTGAGTTTAAGTTGTTCGTAATGTTAAAATGACCATGTCTTGCTTTGGGGAATTGAATTGGGTAACAGTAAGTATCCCGTTGAGTAATACAAATTTCCTTATCAGTAGCCTGATAATATTTATTATTTGTTAGTTGAACTGGTAAACCATGCATATCTGTTCATGGGGAGGAGGCTCCATGAATTTTTTGTTGATTCATAACGAGTCAAGAATGTTTTTTTTTAAGTGTTTACTTTATTTTGAATGATGAGAAAGCCAAGGCAACCTGTGAGGTACATCTCGACATTTGTAAACAGGTTCAATCGGAGATCGTCTGAGCGGACTGGGTTACCCGGCGGGAAGGTGTTTTTAACTAAGCCCCACCTGCACGGTTAGGCAACTATCAAATCTTGTTACCGCATCGCGTTTGGCTGTGGTGCATGTGCCTGGTAAACAATTGTCAGATTAAACCATGAGGAGTATATTCAACTTTGTTCATAAGTATTCCAGTAGCACTTTGTGTTACTCACTCACTGACTCATATACTCACTCACAAAATAATAATAATAATAATAATAATAATAATAATGTAATATAATTACAAAAACACAAGATGTCACCATTCTATGGGATTACACCATCTACACAGACAGAAAAATTGAAGCCAACAGGCCAGACATTATTGTTAAAAACCAGAAAGAGAAAACTTGTCTATTAATTGATATGGCTTGTTCAGCGAATTGTAACATAGCAATCAAGGAATTTGAAAAACTGTCAAAATATAAAGACCTGGAAATTGAAATAGAAAAAATGTGGAAATTGAAAACAAGAGTTGTGTCAGTGATAGTAGGTGCATTTGGAATGATAAAAAAAGGCACAAAACAACACATTGAAAGAATCCCTGGAAACCCCAGCTTAAGAGATATACAAAAAATTGTCTTATTAAGTACAGCCCACACACTAAGGAAAACTTTATCTATGTAATGCTAGGGATGATAGGGAAGATAGAAAAACATGAAATGGAGTCATAACAACACGCCACGACCTGCCTTAGGTCTCCCCGCAGACTTGGTTGGTAGTGAGACCAAAGCAGAAATCGAAATATGATGAAAAATGAAATAATAATAATAATAATAATAATAATAATAATAAGAAGAAGAAGAAGAAGAAGAAGAAGAAGAAGAGAAAATGTATCCATGACAAAGATTCCTAGTTGCCCCAACAAAAGGTAATTGTAAAAAATCATTTTCTTGGTTATTGTTCACACTTTACATAGATTTCGCTCCATTCTTTCTCTCGTCATAGTTCTATTGTTTGCATCTTTTCATCCAAAAACTTTGATCTTTAAACCTATGTTTGAGACTTGAGACATCTTGCAGCATGCAAAACAAAATGAAACCTGTAATAATTACAATAATAAATGTATCTTTTGACAGAAAATCTTGTATCTTGAAGCTTCGGGTTGAGACTGAAGACATCTGATACTACGTGAAGCAAAGATGAAACAAAAAAAAATTTTAAATAATAATAATAATAATAATAATTGTCTTGTTAAGTACAGCCCACACACTAACGAAAGCTTTGTCTATTTGTCTGGGAGATAGAAAGAAAAATGAAATGGAGCCATAAGAACACACCACTACATGCCTTAGGTTTTTCCGCAGACTTGGTAGGTAGTGCGACCATAGCAGAAATCGAATTATGTTGAAAATAATAACAGTAATAAAAGCATCGAGAGATAACCTGAAATGTATTTAGTCGAATGCGAGTGGAGGAAAAGATTAGCTAAAGAAATAGTTGTATCGGCAAGGCAACTGAGAAATGTAACTGTTGGTAACAGAAATGCAAAAAAGAAAGATGACGAACAGGAGAATGACAAAAGAGATAATTTAACGATTGGATTCTTGATAAAAAAAAACAAAACGAAAAAAAACAAAACACTGAGCAATGATAATTATCTTTTAAAATTAGACGTTAACATAGGTTAAAATATAAAAATATATGGCGTCTCAATAAACGCATCTTTGATACAAAAAAAAAGGACTCCATATCTCTCCAATCATCCAATTGAGACTTGTGGCCAACTTGTACTATACAAAGCAATAGAAAAAACGAAATAATAATATACTTAGTTAAACACCTTTATTTTGTATAGATATGACGTTTCTTGCTATATACCATTGTATTTAAATATTGCTTATAGTAAAATATGATATTTGAGAGTAGACTGTAACTACTTTACATGAGATGCAGTTCTGGTGGCGTGAACAGATTTTAAAAGTATCTCTGGGAAAACGATATATACAATTCATATATAAGATAAATTTTAGGAAAATCTATGATAAAGTTGAAATAAAATTTTTCGTGTGAAACGTTTGGACCTTCAGGACATCATCAGACTAAAACGATGGCCACGTTGATGTGATTACACATACGCATGAAAGAGTGGGGAGTCTGATATTTTTAATTAATTAAAAAAAATATGATTGGGTATATATTCTAAGCGATTCGGTTTTGATTATATACCTGAATATATATATATAAAAATAAATTCAAAATGCTAGCAACCGCTCTTCTTCATCTACAGGTGAAATCACATCAAAATAAACTTCACATTAATTCGATGAAGTTATATAAAACGAAACGAATTTTTTCCACTTTGTCACTCGTGTCGCTATGCGAACGTGAAATCACAACAGAGTTTCGACACTTCTTTTTCGTGTTCCGTGTCTCTTCAGGATTTAAGCGATCATGGACTTCCACTTGTTCCTGTCCCTTGTCGCTCTTAATATTTCCCTCTTGCTATCTCTCCCAAACACTGTACCGTCATCCATTTGCTGAAGCCTATCAAATATGTCTCACGCAGCCTTCCCTTGTCTCTCTTTCTCTCTATCCGTCCTGTGAGTATTAAATTCTCCAAACCCTCTATCTTCATTTCGTCTCACAGGAGCCTCAGCTGTCACTTTCTGATTTTAAGAATGAGTTTTCTTCTCGTTTGCATCCCCTTCAACTCCTCATCGTTTCTCACGTGCTCGTTCCATTGTATCCTCAGCATCCTTCTGTAGAACCATATTTGTTTTTACCTCGAGCCTCTTCGTCATCTTTAAAGAGATCGTTCAATATTCACGGCCATGCAGAAGGACAGATATCACTTAGCTGTCCAGTAGTATTCTTTGTTTCCAATGAGATTTTTTTTGTCTCTCAGTACTCTGGTTAGCTTTTGAAATGCATCCTTTGTTTCGACACTGTTGGTGTCTTGTTTTTTTTTTTTTTTTTTTTTTTCATTATCTAGGAAAATGGATAGCTTCGCGTTTTTCCCTATTTCTTAGTTTTTCCAACTTTTACCATTCTTTTGTCCATACGAATACTCATAATCTTATATGTGTCATTTGAGGCAATCAAAATAACTTATGTTGAAGTCGTATCCATAATCTGTCAGTTAATAACCAAACATTCTTTGTGACGGGCGCACTTAGTTCGGTTTCCACCGATATTCACCGGAACTTCACAAAGAGACAGAAAAATAATGGCAGTAGTTAAAATGCTACTGTGGGCGAGGCTTTTCTCAGCAGAAAAATTCTGTTGACAGCTTTGCAGAACATGAGTGAGTGTTCATAACAATTTACATAACTATTGGATGATTCTTCCGAAAGAAAATGTGATTTTCAGAATAAACATTTTCAGTTTGTTTTAGTTGTATTATAATAGTTGTACAAAATATCTTACTTATTTCTAATGATTAAAGTTCCTTCTTTGTTATTTTTATGTAAATCTTCTCCATTATTTCGTTTTCAAATACGTGACGCAGCCTGTGTTCAAATTGAAAAATAGTATTCGATTGTTCAGAAATTGGAATAGGCCTTTTGTGTTCTATTATTATATTAGTTGCACAAAAAATATATATTCCTCATTACTAATGATTAAGGCCTCTTTTTTGTTAATTTTATATCAATACTTTTCAGAATATAAGTGTTGGGGAGCACCCCTTTTTGCACATCAGAATGGACTCGTCTGATGTAGCAATATAATCCCGCCTATACAGAGGACAACAGTAGTTGTAGACTTACCTCTACTACTATGACACTGTCAGCTCCCTGCCTTCCGAGCAGAGAGCACAAACCCAGATGTGGTTCCGCCGAAGGGTAGAACCACGACTCGGTAAAAATAGACAGACACTTTTTGGCCCGGCTATATGGCCGGGAATACCCACTATAAAATGACCATGTGTCACATCTAACCTTGCGTGGGAAGGCTGGTAAATACACTTGTAGAGTGTATATATTGATTTCTACTAATAGTATTCCTGAATTCACTAACCCGTGTTCCAGTTTGTATATTTTTGTTCAATATGACTTACATTTTCTATCTTCATATCTGCTTTTGTTATTTATTATTTTGTGTGGTTTCTCAACCAGAATCAATAAGTTAAAGCATTCTATATCTCATCATCGTGAGCATGAAACAAAAAGAGATGTTTCATTTTTTTTGCATGAGTTCAAGTTTGGTAATGATGATCAAAGAGCATTAGGTGAAGAATTCATTTGTGATTGGACAGTACAGTGTTGGTTAATGAGGTTCCACGGTGGAGATACGAGTCCTGAAGATCAAAGTGATAGAAAACCTCCAACTACAATGGACAATCAACATCTGATAAAAAAAAACAATAAAAAAGATCTCAAGTAAACTGACCAGATGATAAACTCGATAATTGGGATTCACAGAGAAAAATATCACGGTTTAAAGTGTTTTCATTGCTGCATCTGAAATATTCGAATGATTCAATCAGTCAGTCAGTTAAGTGCCATACGTGATACACGCTTCGGGCGATCATATTTCTAAAAAGACATGACTGACTGGGCAGAATATTGTCTGTCCTGCTCTTTAAACTATAGCTGAAGGGAGAAGAGACGGATTGTTTTAATAAGTAGTAATTAGTGGGAGATCAGTTTATTAGTTTATAACAACAGAAAACTGACCCCCACTTTATGACCAGAAGAAGCCTTTATCATGTTCCCAACTATTATATTCAGTCAGTCAGTTAAGTGCCATATATGACACACGCTTTGGGGGATCATGTCTTGAAAGAGACATGACTGACTGGGCAGAAGATTATCCCGCAGTAAATTGCCATTTCTTTCTGCAGTAGACTGGTTGCCAACTAAGATAATATAACCCAATCTGTCCTATTATTGAACCCATAACTGGTGGGAAGAGAAGGATTAATACCTTTCCCAATGGTATCTGTGCGTAAGTGAATGCAATGAATTCAACCGGAATTTGAACTCGGCTCACCGATTTGTCGTTCTGAGTCGATATCCACTGCACCACAACGCACATCCTGAATGATCCAATTCTTGATTGAATAGCTAGTTGAGATGAGAAATGAATTTTTTAAGACAATCGTAGACAATTAGCTCAAACACTTTTAAAAACTGTACATCAACGGAAGATTATGATAACAGTGTGTTGGTCTTCCATTTTCTATTATTCATAATAGCTTTCTGGAATCCAACCAGAGGGTCCCTGCCTGAAGTTTACTGACAGCAACTGGAGGAAATGCGCATTTAGTTAAGCTAAATACGACTAGCACGGTTTAATCGGCAAGGTCCCATTGTGCTTCATGGCAATGCACAGCTACATGATGCCAAAATGACACTGCAGAAGTTGACTTGATTGTGATACCTGACTTTTGCCATAGCCACAATATTCATATGATCTCCAGTCGAATGATTTCTATTTTTAGGAATCTTGACTGAATAGCTAGTTGTGATGCGAAATGAATTCTTTAAGACAATCGTAGACGATCAGCTCAAACACTTTTAAAAACTGAAATTACACCAACGGAAGATTATGGTAACAGTGGGTTGGTCTTCCATGTTCTGTTATTCATAATAGATTTCTGGAATCTAACCAGATCAGCACTGCCTGAAGTTAATTGCGAGCAACTCGATGAAATTGTTATTCAGTTACGTTAAATACAAACGACACTGGTTAATCGGCAAGGTCCCATCTGCTTCAAGACAATGTTCGGTCGCATGATGCCAGGATGAAATTGCAGAAACTCACTGGATTACGATACAAGACTTTGCCACAGCCACCATGTGCCTATGATCTCTAATCGGCCGATGTGGTGCAGCGGATATCGGCTCGGAACGATAAAACGGGAATCCGAGTTCGAATTCCAGTTAAATTCGTTGCATTCAATTACGTCCCAATGCCCTTGGGAAAGGTCTATTCCTTCCAGTTATGGGTTAAATAACAGGACAGATTGGGTTCTATAGCCTAGGCTGGCAACCAGTCTACCGTAGAAAGCAACGGTAACCTACTGCGGGATAATCTTCTGCCCAGTCATAATCGCCCAAGCGTATTTCACGTATGGCACTTAACTGACTGACTAAATGTGGTAGTTGAAAACATGATTAAGGCCTCTACTGGGCATAAAGTGGGAGATCAGTTTTATATTGTTATGAAGTAATAAATCGATCCCCCACTAAATACACCGTAATAATATAATACATCTATTCACCCTCTAGCTATGGGTTAAATAATAGGACAGATTGGGTTCTATAGTCTTGGCTGGTAACCAGTCTACCGCAGAAAGTAATGGCAACCTACTTCGGGATAATCTTTTGCCGAGTGGGTCATGTCTCTTTGAAGACATGATCGCCCAAAGCGTGTATCACGTATGGCACTGAACTGATTGACCACTTTTTTAGTCATCTTTATATTTTTTTAAACAAAAGACTTTCCGTTGCAAATAGATTGCAGAAACAGCTTAAAGGTTTTTATTGGCATCCAAATCTTTGGAGTTTTATTCTAATGTCATAAAAATCTTGTAACTCAACGGCAAAAATGTATTAGAATTTCAGGTTTCCTACTTTCGCTCATATACTCACTGTTTAAATACATTAATTCAGGAATAAAACTTGATTCCAAAATCCGACATTATTTTCTGAACAACCTAATATTAATGCAGAAAGGCAATGTTTTGAGTGCTGTTTTATTTGCTATTCATTCCGTGACTTCACGAGTTCTATCTGCGGCAGAGTCGGGTCATCGACGGCTGAATGGTTCTCTGCCATCTCGCTTTAGGTGTGGAAGGATGTTCGATGCCAACAGGAGGAAAACAAGACCTTTCAAAAAGCAGGCAAAACCATCTTTTAAGCTCAACGGCTACTTTGCTCAATAGGGTTGATCTGGAGCTATGTATGTAGTCAGTGCACTAGAGATACATTGCTGAATGGTCTATATCGCAGACTAAACTCAGCGTCTAGGAACGAGGGTTTCTTCGATAAAATAAATGATCCGGGATGAAATCGAATTTCAGGAATAAAAATTGATTCCAAAATCCGACATTATTTTCTGAACAACCTAATATTAATGCAGAAAGGCAATATTTTGACTGTTGTTTTATTTGCTATACATTCCGTGATTTCACGAGTTCTACGTGCGGCATAGTCGGGTCATCGACGGCTGAACGGTTCTCCGCCATCTCGCTTTAGGTATGGAAGGAGGTTAGATGCCGAGCAAAACGAAAAACGAGACATTTCAAAAGGCAGGTGAACCATTTTGTAAGCTCATCGTTCACCTTGTACAATTGGGTAAATTGGATCCTATAGCTGTGTAAGTAGTCAGTGCACTGGTGATAAACTGCTGAGCGGGGTTCGTCATGGACTGAAGTCAACGGAGAGAAACGAGGTTTTCTTCGATTGAATATACAATCCGTGATAAAAGAGAATTTTCACGTTGGAGAACATCGACTGTGATTTGACCTAGGGAGGGATGGGCTCAACTAGGTCTACCACACAGGACACGCTATGTATGAACAACTACCTTCCAGGCTTTCAAGAGAGTACATGCTACTGACTAGGTGTTCAGTAGTGCTGTGAACCTGTTGTGACGGACCTACCCATTAACATAGTAATGGACTAACTCAACCTGCATAAATACCATGTGACTAGTGGTCACCGAGAGAGAACCAGTCTGGTATGAGTCATACACCCGTAGAGTGACTTACCGAACAGAGACTTTGATATCCAACACCGCTTGCTCGTCAGCTAGACGAACAAGCTGGCATATTGGACCTTTACCCGTTATTTTGTGAATACGTTTCTTTACACTAATTCCGTGTTCCTGTTTTTATTTGTAACCCCTTAAAACAGGGTTGCAACACTACCACACCCAGTCATGCGAATGATGATGATGGTAAATAAGAAAGCATTTGGCATTAATTTGAGAACACTAACCATGGGTATATAGTACTTAGCACAAATGCTGCCATTTTAATTGCAATTTAATTAAATTTTCAGTAGCTGATTTTCTTGCGTAATAATATGTTTTTCAGTTCCTATTAATGTACAATTGTTGAAGTGCCTGCATGCAAAATATTTCAAGTCGGGTACAATATACCCATAGTTAGTAGTGGTGTAACTTTAATTGATGGTTAGTGTTCCAGGGTTAATAGACAGAGTAGCTTCTATAATTATGGCCGGTAGTGTATATCTATCCATGTGTGTGTGTGTGTGTGTTCAGATGCATAGACAATTTATAGATGCTCAGTATAAACACAAAAAACACAAATTGGCTAAATATTCGCACGATTAGAGTATGTATACGCAAAGATATATTTTCACATTTACGAAGTCTATTACGCGAAAGCATTCGACAAAATACGACACAAAGAATTGATGGAAATGATAGGCAACCTCGACATTTTCGGCAAAGATATAAGAATAATCAAGAATTTCTACTGGCAGCAAACGGCCTGCATACGGACAGGTAACGACCTCAGTAGATACACAAAGATAGAAAAAGGCGTAAGACAAGGATGGTCTTTTCACCGGATTTGTTCAACATATACAGTGAGAATATTTTGAGGACCCTAGATGACACACCAGGATTTATTATTGGAGGCCACAACCTGAACAACATAAGATACGCGGACGATACAGTACTGATTGCGGACACGGAAAGGAAACTGCAAGATCTCATACAGAAAGTAGCAGTGGAGAGTGACAAGAAGGGACTACAAATAAACTTTAAGAAAACTGAGTGCATGGTCATCAGCAAAAGATACAACCCAAAATGCCAAATACAGGTGGGGGATAACAGAATCAAACAAGTCCAAGAATTTAAGTACCTAGGAAGTGTTCTAACAGGAGATGGAAAGTGCGACACGGAGATCCGAAGGCGAATTGGCATGGCAAAGGACGCGTTCCAGAAGATGAGCAAAATACTAACACACAGGAAGATCTCAATAGAAACGAAGAAAAGAGTGCTAGACTGCTACGCGATGTCAGTTCTTCAGTACGGCTGTGAATGCTGGACAATATCATCGAAAATGAGGAAAAAACTGGAAGCGGCCGAAATGCGGTTCTACAGAAGGATGCTACGGATATCGTGGACTGAGCATACAAGCAACGACGAAGTGTTAGAAAGAATGGCAACAAAAAGGAAATTGATGCTGAGCATCAGGAAGAGACAACTGAAGTTCCTGGGACATGCAATGAGGAAGGAGAGCCTGGAGAACCTGATACTGACTGGTCAGATAGAAGGAAAGAGAGACAGAGGAAGGCAGCGGATAACATATCTGCAGAGTCTGATCAGGTGGAGGACGGAACAGGGGTTGCCAGAAGCAACAGGAGCAAACATACTAAGAGCCACAAGGGATAGGGAGACGTGGAGATCCATGATCGCCTACGTCCTGAAGGGACAGGGCACATAGAAGAAGAAGAAGAATCTAATAAAGACAAGTATGTGAAGATTATATTACGCCAATCCTCTAAACGGGGAGGAGCTTGGCGGCCTATAAAATCAACTTTTGAAATCTTCACTTTTAAAAGCTTTTGTACACCTTTCGTTGACAGACCATACGGAAGCTGATGGATAAGTAAGATCGACTAGAGTGTAGCGTCAATAGTAGTGGATTTAGAAAGCATATCTTATATGTACTCGGTTGCCTATAAACTCCTATTTCGTTAGCTGTACTACGTCATTAATACTACATTTATGACCTAAGGTCACCTATGGGACTGAAAAATAGTATTGGTTGAAATTTATAAACCTTTTTCTATTAAAAAAATATTTTAAGAAAATAAATTTCTCAAATTTTGTAGCTTCTATTTCGCTTTGCTGTATTGACAGGGTTTCCTTCCTACCCTTTTATTTGTAGTAGTGTAGAATATTATGTCATTAATTTCTCTTCAAGTTACATGTGATATTCATTTTAACAGTTCTGATGTTGGTAGTTTTTAAGTGATGTGGTCTCTGTTATTTGGTACGGTTCTTTGATTAAGATTCTGTATTGCCAGTCCACTAGTTTTGAAGAAGAGTGGTCTTCAACCTAGACACATAAGCTTCAAAGCAGTCAGTTTAGATGATGATGTTGTTGAAATGTTTTGGCATGAGTGTTGTGCGAAACTTAAAATTTAAGTAAAATAGTGTTATAGAATACGAGCGTGTGTTCAGAACAACTTACGAAACTATAAATTACAGAGAACTTTACTGGCATCTACTATTCGGTTCATCTACGTATGTTTTCGCTTTAATTGACTGGTAATGCAATTTTAAGTATCCTGGGAGGAAACAATATCTGTGCGCATGTGTGCGTGTCTTTTCGATCGCGCGCCGAAATAGGCGATCTCATCGATAGCGAGACGAGCGTTAGATGAACGCTGATGACGAGAGGATCCACTCCAAGCAACAGAACAAGTGTAGTGATCAGAAATAGACGGAATGGTGAAAGCAAGTATTAGTTAACAAGCGACTATCGGATAGAATAAATAGAAGCCAGAGTGGAGAGCAGAAAGAAACGCTAAAATGAACATTGGTGTTATTTTTTCTATTTTGGCATTCCCGCGCGTCCATACACACATCCTGACGCACAACACAATAAGACGAGAAGATTAAATGCAGAAAACATGCTAGAAACGAGATGCACACATGCAGGCAGGAACAAATCAACATTAATGCGCAAATAGGTTTAAAGAGAGTTACCCGCATGTATCTATGCACACACTTACATACACTACCGGCCATAATTATTAGGCAACCCCAGTTTTTAAAAAGAATGTATTTCATACTATTTTTTAGTACTTAATGCCAAGTGGATAATTCTAAATAAAGGGTTCTTTTGTTAATACTGCACAATAACATGTGCATCAAATGAATTTATAAATATTTAATAATTACCTATATTGAAGTTTTATGAAAGAATGAAAAAAATTTAGGGTGATTCGGACGAGTTCATCTTTGCTTCTTTGCCTTGTAAAAATTTTTTCTTTTGTCATTATTACTTTGCAAAATTTTACAAGTCAGCCAGGAAGCCTTTGCTTCGGCCAGCCAATAAGAAGGAGAGACTAGCATCGGGAAAATAGCACAAAAACTGAACACCAGAACAGTTCATTTTGATCCACATGTTATTGTGAAGTATTAAAAATAGAGTCATTCTATTTTTATTTAGAATTATCCACATGGCAATAAATACTAAAAATAGTTTGAAATACATAATTTCTTTAAAAAAAAAACTTGGGTTGCCTAATAATTATGGCCGGTAGTGTATATCTATCTGTGCGTGTGTGTGTGTGTGTGTGTGTGTGTGTGTGTGTTCAGATGCATAGAAAACTTTATAAATGCTCAGTATAAACACAAAATAAGATAAATTGGCCAAATATTCGCACGATTAGGGTATGTATACTCACAGACATATTTTCACATTTTTTACTATCTAGTAAAGCAGAATGATAAGTATGTGAAGATTATATTACGCCAGTCCTCTAAACGGAGAGGAGCTTGGCGGCCTATAAAATCAACTTTCGAAATCTTCACTTTTAAAAGCTTTCGTACACCTTTTGCTGAGAGACCGTACGCGAGCTGATTGATAAGTAAGATCGACGAGAGTGTAGCGTCAATAATAGTGGATTTAGAAAGCATATTTGACATATACTCGGTTGCCTATAAACTCCTATTACGTTAACTGTACGACGTCATTAATACTACATTTATGACCTAAGGTCACCTACCACATGGGACTGAAAAATAGTATTGGTTGAAATTTATAAACCTTTTTCTATTAAAAAAATATTTCAAGAAAATAAATTTCTCAAATTTTGTAGCTTCTATTTCACTTTGCAGTATTGACGGGTTTTCCTACCTACCCTTTTATTTGTAGTAGTGTAGAATATTATGTCATTAATTTCTCTTCAAGTTACATGTGATATTCATTTTAACTGTTCTGATGTTGGTAGTTTTTAAGTGATGTGGTTTCTGTTTGGTACGGTTCTTTGATTAAGATTCTGTAGCGCCAGTCCACTAGTTTTGAAGAAGTGTGGTTCAATCACATGAGACTGAAAAATAGCATTTTAGCATGTATTTGGTTGCATATAAATTCCGTAACTTCATTGTATGACCTGAACTTCTTAAGGCTGAGCACTTTTTGTAATTACATCGAAATTTTCCCTTCCAAAATGATAATTTATAGTTATAATTCAAATAAAGGGAAATAAGAAAACATTAGGATATATTTTAATTTAAATGTTCGCCAGTCATCGAATATCGATTGTATAAAATCTGACGTAATATCTTTTTACAGCGTTGCGTAGATTACAATGGAGATAGAAATATATTTGAATACATATTCGAGAGTACAAAAACTTGTGATCAAAGGTGCTTATTATCAGTCCGGCTTTAAACGGCGCTTTGTAATAGAGTAAAATAGTAATGGCCACTACGTCTGAGATATGTCTGAAGCAAATATCACTGCTAACAATTTTATCACTAGAATGTTGCGCGCCGTTTGGTCATTTATATGCGCATAAAGGCCAAAAATCGTTGTTAGCGCACAAACAATGCCGTCCGAAGTAAAAAAAAAAAGCAAAGGGCAGAACATTATTGCATCACGACAACGGAAGGGTGAACTGTTGTCAAGAAACAACGCAGACAGAGAAACGCAGGATATATACTTTTGGAGGAATCTTCTGCACAATTGATGGCATTAAATTTACTGGTTGTCAATGAAACTGAAAAAGCAGTTGAAAGGTCAGCATTTTTCATGTGATGCAAAAGTTGAATTTGTTGTGTACAATTTAATCAAAGGTTAAACATGATCTTTATAACTAGAATATAAAACCAGAACAGAAGGTGTGGTAAAATGGGTGTCTGTATATATATATATATATATATATATAATTTTTCAAGAAAATTAAAATGAATTGTTATATCAATTTTATTATTCTATCTGGCGTAAAACTTGTTTTTGAGATTTGGATACACTATAATTTTCAAGGTAAATCATTTATATTATCTGGTCTAAAATTGTTTATGCGCTTAGATACCTTATCTATCATTCTACCCACAAAATCTTTAAGATATATAAATATAAATATATGTAAAGATATATATATATATATATAAATTTGCTGCATTTTGATGCTAATTAGATTATATGGTCTAAAACATCTTTTACAGGAATAGAGATTTTATTTATCATTCAATCCAGGAACTTTTGAAGAGAAATAAATTTGCTTCATTTTGATATTCGTTTAAGTTTTCTATCCTATCTAATTTATTAAATAGCATTAGAGGCCGTAATATTCAACTTAAGCAATTTTGAAGAGAAATAAATTTTGCTTCATTTTGTTACTAATTTCGTCATTCTATCTGGTCGAAAAAATATTTTAACGATTACAGATTTCATTTTCCATTCATACCAGGGAAGTTTGACGATAAAGATATTTGCTTCATTTTGACTCTAATTTCATGATGATGTGCGGTCTAAAAAATTTGTTTTAATGATTAGAGATGTTATTTATCATTCAATCCACGGAAGTTTGAAGATGAATATATTTGCTTCACATTTTTTCTAATTTTATGATCCTTTCTAGTCTACAACTTGTACAGATTACAGATTTTATTTATCATTCAAACCTTGGAAAATTGAAGAGAAGTATATTTGTTACATTTTAATACTAATTTATAAATTTGTCTGCTATCAACCTTGTTTTATAAGACTTTATCTATCATTTAATCCACAGAATTTTGTAAATTTGATTCCTTTTCATTCTAAACTCATTATTCTATCTTGTCTAAAACTTGTTTTATAGGATTAAAGACATACAAGGTGTCCCCAAAAATGTATACACATCTAAACTTATTTATAAATGGAACTTTGTCTGTGTGTGTGTGTGTGCCTCTGTGTGTGTGTGTGTGTCCGTTACCTATAGACTCTGAAACGGCTGAACTGATTTTCTTGAGATTTTACACAGTTGCACTATAAGCATCTGTGAGTGTTCTTAGCTAGGTTGTGTGCCGAGGTACCCCCGATAAATATCGAAAATCGATAATCGAAAAAATCGGGTTATAGAAGGAGTGGTCCGAGTTTAATCAAATTCGATACACTCATAGACAAAGACATAAGAAACGATATTCAGAAGTTTCAAGGTTGCAGTTCTTACAATAATGCAGAAAATCGAATATATAAAAGGAAAGATGTTTATGTGTGTGTCTGTTTATCTGTCTGTATGTCCTTTATACAAATCCACAATTTTTATTCGATGCTCACCAAACTTCACACAAATATTTTTTCGTCTTCTGGTCAGGTCATGGGCGACTTATTTTTTCCAATTTTTCTCCGATATTGGAACTCAGTACCCCGATATCTAATCAGGTCTGATCAAGATCAGGATTTCAGCCTTTAAAACGTGGTTCTTGTTGCAGAATTTGCTCTAACTTGCTAAAATTATAGTCTTTAGACTTAAACCTTAGGTGATCTTCTCACACTACTAATTTTCCCCGATATCAGAAATCGATAGCCACGGTTTCGCTTTAACTGGCAACAACTATTGCTTTTGAGTCTTTCGTACCAACGTCCATGGATTAGTTTTAAAGTTTTCATTACACCCGAACAACGCTGGGCTATACTGCTAGTTTTAAATAATTGTAAACTTGGTGTTTATTATTTTAAAAATATAAAAATATTTCCAAGTATCATTTTATTGTTTTTTCCACTGCATTTTGACTATATTTTAAGTAATTTTAAGCAACCAATAATTAAACTGTTTGTGTTCATTTTGCAAATTCAATCCCTGAACACAATAATGACAGCCAATGTGTATACATTTTGGGGGCACACCCTGTATATTTATTAAACAACACTCGTGATTTTAAAGAGAAATTTAATTAATTTTTGATAATGGTTTCATTATTCTATCTTATCTCAAATTTACTTTATAAAATAGGAAACCTTACTTATTAATGAGCCCTCGTAATAGTCCTGTTAGGATAAAAATATCGCATTTTGAGGATGAAAAACCATGTTTACAATATCTTAAATCGTGTTTGGATTCATTAAAAATAGGCTCCCTCATCATTAGCAATAAGTAAATCTAATGATATTCCTCATCATTAGCAATAAGTAAGCTAATGATGTTCCCCATCATTAGCAATAAGTAAGCTAATGATTGTCCTCATTATTAGCAATAAGTAATGCTGATAATGTTCCCCATCATTAGCAATAAATAAGTCTAATGATGGGGGGGATCATCTTTTTATCTGCGATGTAGGCCACTGAAAGTTTTGTAGGTATGGCGTATGCTTATAGTCGTGTTGTACCCAGTCAGGATAAAACTATTTAGACATGTTGGGATGTCAGCGAGTGGAGCCTGATTGGTTTCACGCAAGATAGGCTCCCTGACGCATCAGTGCTTATCGTGAATGTGACTGCACGTAAGTGCCAATGTTGATAATCAAACGGATGCTAAGCTGCAAAACAAAGTCTCACAAAAGCGTAAGGTTGTTGTTGATGTTGCTGTTGCTGTTATAGATGGTCACCGTTGATCAGGTCATAACAAACGTTCTAATAGATGAAAATTAAGCCTTTTATTTAAACTGGTTGTTTAGGTTCGAAGGTTAAACTCTTCCATTATTCAGAGAGAGAGAGAGAGAGAGAGAGTAGAGATAGTGTAGAGAATAAAGAGTGAGAGAGTATAAAGAGAAAGAGGAAAGAGAGAGGGTGAGTAGAGATAAAGAGAATATAGAGAGTAGAGAGAGAGAGAAGAAAGAAAGAGAGAGTAGAAAATTAGACAGAGAGAGAGAGTAGAGATAGATAGAGAAGAAGAGGGGAAAAGAGAGTAGGAACAGAGAGAGAAAGACAGGCAGAGTAGAGATAGACAGGATAAAGAGTAATGATAGAGAGAGGAGAAAGAGAAGGAGAAAGAGAGAGGGAGACAGAGTAGAGAGTAAAGATTGAGAGAGTATAAAGAGAAAGAGGAAAGAGAGAGGGAGAGTAGAGATAGAGAGAATAGTGAATAGAGAGAGAGAGCGTACAGATAGAGAAAAAAGGGGAAGAGAAAGTAGGGACAGAGAGAAAGACAAACAGACAGACAGGATAAAGAGTAAAGATAGAGAGAGTGGAGAGAGAGAAGAGAGAAAGAGAGAGAGAGAGAGAGTAAAGAAAGTACGAATAGAGGTAGAGGAAGTAGTGAGAGAGACTTGAGACAGAGTGACTAGAGAAAGGGAGAGAAGAGAAAGAGAGAGAGACTTCATTCTCGTCGGCGATAAAGGATGATTATATAAGTTTATACGACAGCACGTAAAAAATAACGTAATTTGTTTTATGATATAAGAAATTCCAGTTAAATTCATTGCATTCACATATGCAAAAATACCATAAGAAAATGTATGAATCCCTCGCTTCTCCCTACAGCTACGGGTTAAATAGCAGGATAGATTGGATCATATAGCCTTGGTTGACAACCAGTCTACCGCAGAAAGTAATGGGAAATTTTTCTACCCAGTCAGTTATGTCTGTTTCGAGACATGATCGCCCAATCGTGAATCATGTATGGGACATAAAGGAGCACAAGCAAACCTATCCTACATTAAAATAGAGGTATAACCCACTCGCTTACGTCCCCACTTCGCAACAATGGAATCTCCTGTTTTACTGGCAGTTCTATCCACGAATGGGAATTATGTATACCAGCTTCGTAAAACTCGGCTGACTGTTGATATAACCGATTCTTTACTGCTGTTTTCGCTTTTTCATCAACATCATAACGCTTATCACGCAATGATTCTTTCATTGGCTGAAAAAAATGGCCGTCTGATTGTCCAGTGGCGATGATTTTTGGTTGTTTTTAGTTTTATGGTATATCAAACTCGGCGGGTCATTTATTGCCAACTAAAGTTTATTTATTTACTGCTGGTAATACCTTTTTCTTTCAACAATTTATTGTTGTTTTTTTATATATAAATTTTGTGTCTAGTAATACTTTTTTTCTTTTCGAGAATCAAGATTCATTAGAATTTGTTTTTAAGGGCAGGGTCCCCAACTCCTACCTTGCTATTTAACCCATAACTGGAGGAAAGGGACGGATTAATACCTTTCCCAAGTATACCAGTGCTTAAGTGAATGCAGGGTATTCAACTGGAATTCGAACTCGGCTCATCGATTTCTCTTTCCGAGCCGATATCCACAGCACCACGATGCACATCCGTGACTAAACGCTTACAGCACCTAGTATTCTCAAGCGTTCACCCATCTAAGTAATGACCAGGCTCAACGTTGCTTAACTTCGGTGATAGAGCGAGAACCGGTGTATTCAACGTGATATGGCCGTAAGCCTCCAGTGGCGATGAAGAGGTGAAAAATGTTGCAAAGAACTACTTATATCACAAGTCAATTAAGTGCCAAACGTGATACATGCTTAAGTGATCATGTCTGGAAATAGATATGACTAACTGGGGAGAAGATTTTTCCGCTGTAGGTTGCCCTTATTTCTGTTGAATTCTACAAAGTTTCCATACATGCTCTCGTTCCTAATTTGAACACTGTCACTGATAACAGAGGTAAAAATGTTGGCAAATAGGAATGGTCACCTGTGATGTATAGCTATATATTTTTTTAACTGCATGACTCCAAACAAGGCAATACAGCCTTTGAAACACAAGGGGGTACACAGTGTGAAAGAATTAAGACCTGAAATATTAATAGAGAATAAAAAGAGAAAACAGAAATCAGGAACCTCCTCCTTTTTTTTTCTTCTTCTATGTTTCTTGTCCTTTCAGGACGTAGGCGATCATGGCCTTCCACGTCTCCCTATCCCTGGTAGCTCTTAGCACGCTTTCTCCTGTAACATCTCGCAGCCTCTGTTCTGTCATTCAACTGCTCAGGCCCTTCAAATATGTTATATGCTGTTTTCCTCTGTCTCTTTTTCCCTCTATCTGACCTGTTAGTATCAGGTTCTCCAAGCCTTCCTTCCTCATTGCATGTCCCAGGAACTTTAGTTGTCTCTTTTGATGCTCAATATTAATTTCCTTTTCGTTTCCATTCTTTCCAACACCTCGTCATTGCACACATGAATACGGGAGATAAAATGAATCGTAAAGTTTTGCAAATTAAAGTTGACAGCAAAGCATGGAGTCGGAAGGGATTTTCACAAGGGAGAAGGGCGATGTATATCTTGATGTAGGATATGTTTGATTGTGTTCCATAATTCTCATGTAATAAAATAAATTGCAATAACTTTTGACTCACCCTCTTACTTTTTAATTTTTTTAATTTTATAATCATATCGCCCCAAACAAGGCATTATACTGCCACTGTTTTGCAGGGGGTTACATAGGAGGAAAGTTATGAAAAAGAGTGACAGGTTATAGAGAGTGACAGGTTATAGAGAGTGACAGTAAGTGGGTAAGAGAAGGATGAATGTGGCCATAAAGTGAGAGATCAGTTTATAATTTATTGTAATGTAGAATTGATCCCCCACTTTATGTCCACATTTTAATAGTATAGAATTTTTTTTTATATAATCATATCGCCCCAAGCAAGGCCACTGCCACTGTTTTGCAGGGGGTTACATAGGAGGAAAGATAGAGAAAGTGTAATAGGTTATAGGAGGTGTCAGGAAGTTGGTAAGTGAAGGATGATAATACTGATAAGAGTGAAGTGGACAGAGAAAGGAACATGAGAGAAAGATACCTGTGGCCATAAAGTGAGGGATCAGTTTATATATTGATTGTAATATAGAATTTATCCTACAATTTATATCCACATTATAATAGTATAGAACCTTTTTGTTATTATTTATAATCATATCGCCCCAAGCAAGGCATTTTACTGCCACTGTTTTGCAGGGGGTTACATAGGAGGAAAGTAATGAGAAAGAGTGACAGGTTATAGTGGGTGTCAGGAAGTGGGTAAGAGAAGGATGAGAATACTGATGAGAGTGGAGTGGACGGAGAAAAGAGCATGAGAGAGAAGATGCAGGTTAGTGAGATAGGAGTTCACTATTGACTTTATGTTCTTGGAAATTGTAGCTGTCGGGGAAGCAAGTAAATGGAATGAAATTCCACAGGCGTGAAGTGCGAGAAAAGAAGCTGATGGAGTAGAATTTGGGTTTACAGTTTATTAGTTTCACAGTAAAATGGTGGGACCTAGTTGCTAATTTTGTGGCTCGAGTAAATTTATATATAGGACGCACCAGTGAGCTAAGTTCATCGGAGCAGAAGCCGTGAAAGTCTCTTCTGAGACACAGAGTAGTCACATTGCTGAGTCGCCAAGTCGGAATCTATCACATTACAGAATCTCCGTTGGATTTTGTCAAGGACACCTAGGTGGATAGCAGGGAAACCGACCATTTATGGCAACAGTATTCAATGAACAGGCGGATGCCAAATCGGGATCTATCACATTACAGATTCTCCGTTGGATTTTGTCAAGGACACCTAGGTGGATAGCAGGGAAACCGACCATTTATGGCAACAGTATTCAATGAACAGGCAGATGCCAAATCGGGATCTATCACATTACAGATTCTCCGTTGGATTTTGTCAAGGACACCTAGGTGGATAGCAGGGAAACCGACCATTTATGGCAACAGTATTCAATGAACAGGCGGATGCCAAATCGGGATCTATCACATTACAGATTCTCCGTTGGATTTTGTCAAGGACACCTAGGTGGATAGCAGGAAAACCGACCATTTATGGCAACAGTATTCAATGAACAGGCGGATGCCAAATCGGGATCTATCACATTACAGATTCTCCGTTGGATTTTGTC
>JBBBDQ010001010.1:1945000-1957500 GCA_037127315.1 Ascarosepion bandense
GAATTCTGTAGCAGTAATCTCGAATAACACAGAAATCTACAGAATATCATTTAACTACATATTCTTGTTTGTTTGCTTATATTCAGTTTTATCCCAGGGGTTTAGGCGTATTTTACGCGTAATATTCCGTGAAAATAGCGCGTTTTTATATATCTCTGCGATATTGACTGATATCTGTTTACAGACAAAGTTTTTTTTTTATGTCTTAACACACACTCCGAGAGAGAAACACAGAAGACGCACACACATATACGTACACCGATTGTCACAAAAGTCACGACGTATGTTAAAAACCAAATAATATAATAAAGCTTTCTTTTATTGAATGTTTTATTATTTTACAATTTAAAAGAAATTCCGCCATCCATTAGAATCTTTATGTTGCTAGCCGTATCTTCTTAAAGCGCGTATATATGTCAAAATGGCAGTAATTGTTGTTTGGTTAATTTGTTTTTTACGGTTTGTAGGTTATTAAAACCGAAACATATTTTGAATCACAAGGACCTTTTTTTTAGCGAGTGAATATTGCATTAAAAACTATTTGGAGATACTAATGCTTTTTTCAAAATACAAGTTTTATTATTTAACCCATAGCTGTGAAAAAGGGATTGATTCATATCTATTTGCACGTAAGTGAATGTAACAAACTCAACTTGAATTCGAACTCGGCTCTCTGATTTATCATTCCCAGCCTCTACTCATTATATATATATATATACATATATATATTATAAATTATAGTTTAGAACATGTAGAAATTATTATCTACTACAAAGTGTACATTTTGTTTCGACATTGAAATGTAATCCTCATCAGATAGTGTAAAAAGGAATGGAAATTCTTTTCCTTATATTTGGCGAATTGCGTGTGGTTTCATGCATCTGTTTTACTAGCATGTTGCTATTCATGTATTTAATGATTTCCATTTTTTTCTTGGAGACAAAGGAAACATGGTTCCTTTATCAATTTAGATGTTCTGGCCTGTTCGAGGACTTTCCAGTTAACTTTAAGTGTTTTTTTATTTTCGTTTTTTAAGTTTAGGTGTTTTATTTTCGTATTTTTTAAATAGATTAATTATAAAAACTAAGTTTGAGTACAAACATATTTGTAGTTATATAATTCACTAACAAAGATATGTTCACAAAACAGCAATATCTATTCCCACTTTATCGCATCCACATCTACTCCTCCCCACCCATATAAACTTCCTTATTCTCTCCTTTTATTAAACCCAAATAAGTATCCATAAAAACTGTAAAGGACCATACCTTATTAAATCTGTCTACAAAATTTCTAACACGTCCATTAATCAACTCTATCCCCTACCTCTTCCCTCTATTCGTTCAAAATTCTAACTGACAACTTACAAACATTATTTCCCAATCTCCCACCCCAACTACATCCCACACACGATTTGCCAAATATAAGAAAAGAGGCTTTCCATTCCTTTTCACACTACCTGATGAGACATTGTCATTTCAATGGCGAAACAAAATGTACACTTTGTAGTAGATAATAATTTCTACATGTTCTAAACTATAATTTATAATAAATATTCACAGCTCTATTTTATATCGAGCACTGTTTTAAATTAATGTTTTGAACGTTGTCAATTTTCTTCGTTCCTTATTCACTTGGATATATATATATATATATATATATATATTTATATACATACATACATACGTATATACATATATACATATATATATATACATACATACATATATAGATACGTATATATATATATATATATATATATATATATATATATATATATGTATGTATATGGGTTTGAGAGTGTTCAACTTGGTCATAGGGATCAAATGAAATCAAATATTAAGGAAATTTCGCAGCATGCAGCTTCTCGCAATCATAACCTTCCCAGTGTGGCTTTGGCGTGAAGAAGGCCTTGCTCTCCATTCGAGAAAGCATTTGGCAATTGACCTGCAACCATTCAAGTAAAAATGTCTCAACAACATGGAGCGTACATCTAAAAGTTAGTAACATACTTAAAAGCATCGGGAGACGCATGCCCGTCCATAAAAATTGAGCATCTCTTTATTTTACTGAGCTTTCATATGTCTTCCACTACGAGAGAATTCACCACACACACACACACACACACACACACACACACACACACACACACACACACACACACACATATATATATATATATATATATATATATATAGATAGATAGATAGATATAAAGATAAACTTATTTATAAATGGAACTTTGTCTGTGTGTGTGTCTGTGTGTCCGTTGCCTATAGACTCCGAAACGGCTGAACCAATTTTGTTGAAATTTTACACAGTTGCACTATAAGCATCTGCGAGTGTTCTTAGCTAGGTTTTGTGTCGAGGTACCCCCGATAAATACCAAAAATTGATAATCGAAAAAATCGGGTTATAGAAGGAGTGGTCCGATTTTAATCAAATTTAATGCACGCATAGACAAAAACATAAGAAACGATATTCAGAAGTTTCAAGGTTGCAGTACTTACAATAGTGCAGAAAATGGATAATACATATATATATATATATATTTGATATCGATACCAGGAAATCGAAATTTGATTTACATCCATTCATTTTTCTTTCAGTCTACGGTTTCACTTTAACTGGAAACAACTATTGCTTCTTAGTCTTTCGTGCCAACGTCCAAAGCGACTGAGCTCCAGGACCATGGATTAGTTTTAAAGTTTTCATTACACCCGAGCAACGCCGGTCTCTCTCTATATATATATGTGTGTGCGTGTGCGTGTGTGTGTGTGTGTGTGTGTGTGTGTATAGCTGCAACACAAAATAAATAATTTACAAGCCAGAGGTACAGGACCCAGACGGCCAAAATAAAATATATTTGTGTTCAGCCACAGACACCTTTAAATCCAGGTGGTTTAATCACCGATCTACATTTAAAACAGAAAAGTTAAAAAACAATACAAAATTGGCTAGCCACGTGTGGATATTGAAATTAAAATATGGAAAAAACCAAAACATAACGTAGACCATTGTAAAAACAGTTAAGCGTTACAACGGTAGAAAAATATGTAGACTGTGCCAAGAAGAAAAATTGGAAATTATGATATTCCCAAATAAACACGAACTGCTAAATGAAAGAATGGAAATTATAACTAAATGCATCAACACTAAGAAATACCTCTTAGGTTCATACAACCATGGATGAAAACGCCATAATCCGTTATAGTTTAAAAAAATTCGCGTTCATAAATTCCCTGCCACGTGAACGTTCAAATGAAACACCGTTACAAGAGCGTTCTTAAAAAGAAAAACGGTAAACAGTAAAACCAGTTATTAAAAATCACCTGAAGACACTACTTATGGTAGAATCCTGGGTAGCGAAATAACTCGTTTAAAAATGGAATATATATATATATATATATATATATAACTTGCTTCGAGACTTTATACATTACACCCCCTTGTAAATCCTGGCCTCAATGAGCCAAACTCTATTTTCGGTTAGTTTCTTGAATAAAGATATTTTTAAGATATGATAAACAAGTGACGCTCCCAACTGAGGTAGTTTTTAAATTCATATTAATAGCGAAAGATGCATTTGAGAAACTAAGCACAATATAAAGCTATAGGAAAATATCGTTATAAATAAAATAAAATGTATTGGATTGTTTCGACACATCTAATATTTTACGAAAATGGGACGATTTTCCATTTACAGACTAAGAAGGGACTTGAAGCGTCAGTGATGTGGTTCTACTAAGAAAAGTATTGATAGAGCATGTGAAAAATGAGGAAGCTTTTCAAGAGAATCGAAACCTCCTGTTAAGAATTTTTTGGGGAAAATAATGAGTAAATATGTCTTAGAGAATCTAACTCTCACAGAATATAGAGAAATCAGGTGAAGCAGCGTGTAACCTTTTTACCAAGTTTGTGAGAATAGATAGTCTGGATAGAGCTCAAAAAGATATCCGCATCGTTGTGGGTGTTGAATTATTTTTGCGTAAGGTAGGATTATGACGATACATTTCAGAGCAGATATGGTTATTGCGATAGAACGAAAACTGTGTTATATAGGCTTGATTATAAACTCGTTTAGACTAATGGTCATTTGTGGTCGAGAGGTCTAAGACGTACCAGCTCATATGGTAGCTTCCTCTATGTAGATAGGGGTCACAGATTCGAATCCTGCCGAATGACACACATTTTCGTAAGAAACATTTATCGTAAATAATCAGGCCGGTAGATATAAATATGTAATACTGTTTAATTAAAAACAGAATATCTACTTAAATACGAGTATCGGTAAAAAATAATGTTCAAACAATTCATTTCAAATTGTAGGTGGTTTGTAACCAAGTTTCGTTAATTTCCGTAATATACTGTTTAATATATATATATATATATATATATATATATATATATATATATATATATATTCTAAACATATACTATTAAATATAAGAGACAATAACGTCTATTATGTTTAATCATGAGCCGTTCTAAACGTCGTGTTTTGGCTTTAATTTCAGTTGAAAATAAAGACAAAAATTCTCCAACATTTGGATAATTTTTGATTAATTTGGTCGATGATGGTGGACGTTATTGTATTACCGTCTTAATAACCCCACTGAAGATGGCTCATATGAGCCGAAAGCTTAGAACCAAATTAATAAAAAAATATCCAAAAGTTGGGGAATTTTTGTCTTTATTTCCAACTGAAATTAAATCCAAAATACGACGTTTAGAACGGCTCATGATTAAACATGATATACATTCATTGTCTGTTATATTTTACAGTATATGTTTAGAAAATTATTTTCTGCCTCGATACACTATATATATATATATATATATATATATATACATACTGTTTACTTAAAAACATAATATCTGCTAATATATGAATGTCAATTAAAAATAATTTTCCAACAAATAAATTATATGTATATATATGTTAATGATGAATAGAATGACATTAAATATATGCAATTTGGATTGTTTTTTTTTCTCTCTTTTCAGAGGGAAAATTCTACAAATATAGTCTTGAAATTCTGAGAGATTTAATTTTGATTGTAGAAAATACTGTTGTGTGCTTTTCCTGAAAACTACCCACAAAATATTTGCCGTCAACCTAGCCATTAGGATTCAAATATTTCCATTTATCTTCGTTGCTTTCAAGTAAATTTTTGAAAATTTTTCCTTCAATCGCTGCTTCCACATTATCGTCTGTTCTCTTCAATTTATTTCTACTATAAATAATCGAGCAAAGTTGGTCAGAATAGGAGACATTGCAGACAATTGCTTAAAAGAAATTAAATTTTGAATAATGGATCTTGTACGCTTTGCAAGATGTTTTTTTTTAAGTTTTCGTTAATATTTCAAGCGAGCGTTTTTGATAAAAATATGTAGTTAATAACAGCAGCCATTTACCTGGCTATTAACAAGCTTCAAGCGGAGGAACGCTGAACATGTAGAACAACTTTCTGTACGTGAGTTGATTACGAACAATTTTGTAACGACAATTTTATTCCCAGAAGAAATTAAATTTACAAAAGCAAGCAACCTATATCACGTGACACACGAAGACAAGGTGAAACTTAACTTCCCAAAATAATATAATGTTATTCATAATTGCATGGTGGGGAAGAAAAAATTATCCATATTTCTATGTAAATTTGTTTTGTAAATGAGCCCTGTTTTCATTCTGAAACAAAAGCAATTTTGCGAAAAATGGCTCCTAATGATTCAGAACTTGAGTTGAGATTTTTTTTTTAGCGGCAACGTTTTCGACTCAAGCTATTGACTTGACGGTTGGGAAATGTGACAGGCAGGATCTGAGAATCAAAATCAAGCTAGAGTGAGATTCATATTTCTATCTCTTGTCTTCTCATTATAAGACGAAAGAAAAAAAAACGAGACAATGTTATTAATGATAATAATTCTGTGACTGGCTTCTTCCCTTATCACGTACGTTAGGCCCTGCCAATACCACATATATGTAATGGACTATCCCGTTTTGATCACTTGCAAGTATTTGCGCGTAAGTGAATGCAACGAATTCAACTAGAATTCGAAATCGGCTCTCCGAATTCTCGTTACGAGCCGATATCCACTGCACCACAAACGCACACCACAAACACACACCACAAACGCACACGCTCGTATTACTCATTAATGATAAGGACAATGCTTTATTCTAGAAACAAATTAAAATGCTATAGCATCTACTATTAATAGAAGGTGTAAGCAAACATTCCAGTCGAGTGCCATACGTGATACACGTTTTCGCGATCATGTCTTGAAAGATATCGGCTCAGAACTAGCAATCAGGGAGCCGAGTTCGAATTCCAGTTGAATTCCTTGCATTTACTTACGAACAAATATCCGTGGGAAAGGTATTAATCCGTCTCTTCCCCCTAGTTATGGGTTAAATAACAGGACATATCGGGTTCTATAGCTTTGGCTGGCAACCAGCCTACAACAGAAAGAAATGGCAACCTACTACGGGATAATCTTCTGCCCAGTCAGTCATGTTTCTCTCGCGACATGATCGCCTAAAGCGTATATCACGTATGACACTTAACTGGTTGACTGAATATGACATGATTAAGGCTACCACTGGTCATAAAGTGAGGGATCGGTTTTCTGCTTTTATGACGTAATAAACTGATCCCCCACTAATTGCTACGTAATAATACAATACATCTCTTCCCCCTCTAGCTTTGAGTCAAATTACAGGACTGATTGAGTTCTGTACCCTTGGCTGCCAACCAGTCTACCGCAGAAAGTAATTGCAATCTACTGCGGGATAATCTTCTGCCCAGTTAGTCATGTCTCTTTCGAGACATGATTGCCCAAGCGTGTATCACGTATGATACTTAACTGACTGAATATCTTAACCAAATAGAACCCAAAAGAAAACAAATAAGTGCTCAATTAACCTCGGGTGTTTTAATTTATTTTTGATATGTGTTGTTTAATTTGCGGTCGTAGTAAAAATATACATGAGAATTACAACAAAAAGCATTAAAATTAGCATAAAAAAACTATTAAAATATGTACAAACAGTGTTTTGTCTAAGAAACATGACAGACTTAACACTATTGTATCTACTACTAATTCTAAATATACAATATCGTGTAAAATAGATAAAGAAGAATATATCTATATAACAAAATTTAAATGTTGCCTAATTATTGCCGTTTTCAACCGACATAGTAAAGACGTGTCTCAGTTTAACAGGCTTTCACGGATAAGAGATACGGATTCAAACCTTGTCGGAAGTTTAATACTTATTCTGGGTGGATGTTACCTAATTGTCGAATATAATTACGAATTAAGTGTTTCCAAAAACAGCCACAGATTCAGATGAAAAATATAGTAGAAAGAATTAAAATAATTTTTCATCTAAGAAATTCAGAAAACTTCAGACTATTGCAGCGTCTCTTGATAAGCAAATATAAACAAAAAATGTGTATAGAAACATGGAAGAAACTAAACTAAATATGAATGACATTTGTTTGCTACATTTTGTTATCCAAAGCATGAAGTATCTTTTCAGGATAGAATGACAAGGATAAAAGTTAAGAGTTCAAATAGGTCGGAATTCTTACAATGTATTCCTAATCCATGTTGTCTAAATGAAGTAATGAGTAAAATAGTACAAAAATAAGTAAATAAAACAACATTTCTTCTAAGAAATTCAAGCAATTGAAGGCAATTATATCTACTGTTAATAGAAGATGTAAACAAACTATAATGAAATAAATGAGGATATGGAGATTTGTTTGAGTTTTGTTTAACAGCTAATAAACCTCTGTGGGTTATTTATTACCAAAAAGGTAGGGTTTTAAGATATTTTCTTTTTAATGTTCAGTTATAGTGAGAAGGTTGATTTTGTCAGATTTTGTTGAATTTTTTTATTATTATTATTTTTTCTTCAAAGATGTTTTATGGGAACAATCATTTTCTTCAAAAATGTATTGTTGGCAATATTTTTAATTCAAAAACATATACTTTTCTATAAAAGTCTATTTTTATACTTTCTTAGAGTTTTGACGTCAGTTTGAATGTCAAACTATTTACCCATAGCTGGGACCCTAACAGATGCTACCAGCCAGGGTCAGAGTGGACATGGAAACAACAGCAATTATGAAGTGGTTCCATGCTCCTCACAATCTACCAACCAGCGGCCTTGCTGCCGGATTCTGTGAATTGTCATACCCAGGACCTCATCTACAAGGGACCTTACATTTCTGGTCACCTAATGGAGAAGGGAATGGAGAATTAAACAAAAGAATGTGGGCATATAAATAAAAGAGGCAAATGAGCCTACATCCCCTAAGTGAACTTGGCGTAAAACCTAAAAGTAAAATAAATCTAATCTAACCTATTTCGGGTGGGGTTGCCAATGCTTAATACAGGGTTTCTAATATCCTGATGCCTAACCAGCATCAAAATCCTGCTCTAAGGCAAATTTTTTCACGCAAAACTCTTTTGCTAAATTATGATCTATCATAATTTTTCGCCTTTCCGTCCTGATCTTGACCTTAAGCTGATGCTTAAAGAACAAGATCAGTTGGTAAAAAGCAAAGTTTTAATTTCGATAGCATTCTTACTGTCATGTTGTCCATATCAAGATTCACATAACCCCTACCAAGGTAAAAAAAACATAGTGCTCAGCTTTAGTTAATGACGATACCGTATTGCTACAAACAGAACTGGTCTCAAGGACAAAGATCTTTGCGCGCAGCATTCAAAACATGATGTTTTCAGTAACATTGCACAACGGGGACTACCGCCTTGCAGTGGAAGAATGTGTGATCCAGAGTTCCCGACGATTCACCGCCGCGGATACAATTTGAAGAATTTCCCAAACCTGCTGAAGAAAGATTTTGACGACCAAAGGGCCGTTTGCATCACCACAAGGTGAGTGAAGCCTCATTATTAGTGAGGAATTTCAACTCATGCTCCCAAGGCCATATGGGTGCGAGCCTCTGTCTTCGTTAAACTGAGCTCGCCAATTAGACCATCTTAAACAGAGCCCCTCATTAATGCCTGAATTTCGGAGAGGTTATACGTCTACCATAGGAAGAACTTTAGGAATAACTGGCATTTACGTTAGATTGAGCAATCAACTAGAGGTAAACGTCGGGCCTCCTGCCTGCACGAGTGCACACTTCTTGGGAAGTGAAAATCTTTATTGGCGTCTTCCTTCCAGAATTCACCATTCCCTTCAGCTTGCGAACACATTCTCTCTAGGAATGCGATGCGAAACGTATGTTGACAAATCTCAACGCTATATATATATATCCAGACTGCCTTCAAATTGGTGGTGGTAACAGATTTCCTGATATACACTCCTTCTTCTTCTATGTGCCTGTCCCTTCAGGATGTGAACGTTCATGGTTCTCCACGTCTCACTATCCCTTGTGGCTCTTAGTATGTTTGCTCCTGTTACTTCTGTCAACCCCCGTTCCGTCATCCGCCTGATCAGGCCCTGCAAATATGTTATCCGCTGCCTTCCTCTGTCTCTCTTTCCTTCTATCTGGCCAGTCAGTATCAGGTTCTCCAAGCTCTCCTTCCTCATTGCATGTCCCAGGAACTTCAGTTGTCTCTTCCTGATGCTCAATATTAATTTCCTTTTGGTTGCCATTCTTTCCAACACATCATCGTTGCTTGCATACTCAGTCCACGATATCCTCAGCATCCTTCTGTAGAACAACATTTCCGCTGCTTCCAGTTTTGTCCTCATTTTCGATGATATTGTCCAGCATTCACTGCCGTATTGAAGAACTGATATCACATAGCAATCTAGCACTCTTTTCTTTGTTTCTAGTGAAATTTTCCTGTGTGTTAGTACTTTAGTCAGCTTCTGGAACGCGTCCTTTGCCATGCCAATTCGCCTTCGGATCTCTGTGTCGCACTACACTACCGGCTATAATTATTAGGACACCCCAGTGTTTTAGAAAAATGATGTATTTCATACTATTTTTTTAGTATTTATTGCCAACTGAATAAATGTAAATGAAAATAGAATGGTTCCTTTGCTAATACTGCAGAATAACATGTGCATCAAATTAATTTATAAATATTTAATAATTAACTATATTGCAGTTTCATCAATGAAAGAATGAAGAAAATTTAGGCTGATTCAGACGGCTTTATCTTTGCTTCCTTGCCTTGTAAAATTTTGCAAAGTAATAACAACAAAAGAACCATTCTATTTTCATTTAGAATTATCCACTTGGTAATAAATACTAAAAATAGTATTATATACATAATTTCTTTTAAAACATTGGGTGACCTAATAGTTATGACTGGTAGTGTACCTTGGGGACTTTGCTTCTGCACAAGAAGCGGAACAAAACCCTAACTAATTGAATTAGTATGGTATATGGGAAGCGGAAGCATGGATAATTGTAAAAGGAAAATTAGGTAGATGTGCAAAACACATATTCCGCCTTTCCATTTAAGGAAGGATTCCTCTGGGACTTCAGATGAATTGCGCCCTCAAATTTCTCCCTCTTCTCTGAACAATTCATTTCCAACAAGGGATCGGTACCAAATAAGGCGCCAAATATCCTGAATGGTCCGTCCTTCCATGGAAAGGCCCCGGAAGAGAAACTCCATTCTACGCGTCGAACCACAAACCAAAAGACTTATCGCGGTTAATCTGATCTCTCTAACGACTTAATCAATCTTGGCATTGTTCCAAGCAAACACCGGAACAGCAACATCATATTAGGAGTATCTGGCTGAGCTGGTAGCACCAGCTAAGGAGATTCTGGGCAGGACTGGGTTCGCCTTTAACTTTGCAAAGGAAATGCTCCAACGCAAGAATGTATAGCAAAGGTGAATGCGGACAACTTGGATGAATGGAGCGAGACAACACGAAAGGTTTCGATCGCACCTCATTAACTTTTATCATTGTCATAGGAAATGCATAATAAAGGCGGATTCAAGTCCTAAAGTAGAGATTGAACAGGACAGTATCCAGAAAACTATGTTCAGTCCTATCGAATGACTTGGAATGATCTAAATTCATCATCACGTATTCAGTGTCGACTTACTTGATGATAAAGCGTACTGAATGAAGGTTTTGCCTGGTCATAAGAGAATTTTCACACTCCTCCCACATCTATTGAACAGGTGAAGAGGCTCATCCCTTGTTCCCTGCTTAGGATGTGGTTTCCGGCTTTTTCTTTTTCAAATCTTTTTACTCTTTTCTTTTATATTTTTTTCACTGGAGTAGATAGACTAAACTATCACCCAGTTCACACTCTTCCCACGTCTATTGAACAGATGAAGAGGCTCATCCCTTGTTCCCTGTTTCGGATGTGGTTTCCGGCTTTCTCTTTTCCAATCTTTTTCACTCTTACGTAGCCCCCTGCGCATCAGTGGCGTTACCGCCTTGCTTGGGGTGATATGATTAAAAAAAAAACAAAAAAAAAACCTAGAAATTTCAGCAAGACTACGTCGACTTCAAGCGGCATTATATATCATGATTGTTTTATGTTCGTTCAGCGCAACGAAGACATAGCAGTGACGACGAAGATTCGAATTGACAAGAAAAAATGTAAAAAAAAATCCACTCTCTCGCCTAGAATAGCAGTGGCGACGGAGATTTCGAATTCTCGCAGAAAAGAAAAAAATCTTCCTAGGTTTTACGAATATAATAGATTAAGTAAGAATTAAAGTTTATTATTCAGTAGAAGATTTCTAGAAGATCCTGTCATAATAAATGCAAGATAAAAGAAAGGCAATCCTGAAAATGCAAAGAAAAAAAAAACAATACGTTAAATTTATTTTCGATTGATACAATCGTTAATTCAATTAGTGGATTTAAGTACGTCCCAGCGGTTCACTGAGCAGGGCCAGGGAGTTTTTTCCCGTCTGAATCCATCTTGCACATATATAAATCTACCATCCACCCGTGTATTGAATACTGCTGCCACATCTGGTCGGGTGCCCCTGCTATTCACCTTAGGGTTATTGACAAAATCCAACGAAGAATGTGTAATGTGATTGTTCCTGACTTGGCAGCTCGGCTGCAGTTGCTCGCTCACCGGCGTGAAGTCGCTTCACTGTGCCTCTTCTGTAAATACTTTCACAGTTTCTGCTCCGATGAACTTAGATCATCTGGTGCCCCTAGGTATGAATTTACACGAGCTACTAGATTAGCAAGTAGGTCCAACCCTTTTACAGTAAAACCAACATGGTATAACCGCAATTTCTACTCTAACAGCTTCTTTTCACGCACTTCCCACCTGTGGAATTCCCTTCCATATACTTGTTTCTCCGACAGCTACAATCTCCAGGAATTTAAATTTAAGGTCAGTAGACATCTCTTATCACACTAACTCGCATCCATTCTCACAAGCTCTTTTTCCATCTACTCTATCCCCATCATCGGTATCCTCATCCTGACATTTCCTATAATTAACCCTTCTTTCCCATCACTTTCCCCTATGTAACCCCCTGCGCAACAGTGGCAGTAGAATGCCTTGCTT